>JASSUY010014265.1:0-10099 GCA_032466535.1 Forpus xanthops | reverse complement strand
CTCACTGCTTCTTCCCGGCTTCCCCTCCTCCCTGGCAGAGCATGAGACTCAGAAAGTTCTTGGTCAGACCAAAACATCACCAAGCAGTAGCTGAAAACACTGGTGTTATCAGCGCAGTTCCCAGGCTGAAAGTCAAGAACAGAGCATTGCACAAGCTACCAAGGAGAAAAATGACTGCTACTGCTGAACCCATGACAGATTTTTAAACCTGAACTTGGAGCATAGCATTTGTTGATGATGGAGCAATTGTTACTGTGTAAAAAGTGGCCAGCGGCTTACACAAAAAGGAGTGTGCTGAATTTACCTCGATCCTGGGCCATAATTACACCCAGAATCTGTGACCTGTCCTCGCAAACCTGAAAGGACTAGAAGGCTTTTTCAGGCACAGATCTCCTTTCTCATTCCAACGTGGCCAGCTAGTCCAGTGGGCCAGTAAAGAGCAGGGACACGTTTGTCACCATTGCTAACTATTGCCACTCAATATTGCATAATCAGCTGACTGGCCTGGAGATCCATGTTGGTTCCTTCTTGTACCTGTTAGATACATATTAAAATATTAATACAGTAAAATATTACTATTTTAAAGGTAGGATTAACAATGGCTGGAGATCTGCCTGATGTCAAGTAAAGTTTCCAAACCAGGACCAACATTTTGGGGAAAAGCTTTGTTCCTTACTCTGTGAACATAAAGGAGAAAGAGTTTGCTTGTTCAAACTGGATTTGTACCAATCCCCTGCCCCTGCATTCCATTGCAGAAGCTTAAGAATATGGAGCAGACAACCTACCCTGGTCATCACTGCTTTCCTTCCTTTATCCAGCTCCATGCCCACTGATTCTCACTTGGTTTACTTCTTTACCCACATTGTGCCTTGTAGCAAGTGAAATACAAGCTTGTCAGACTTGGTTCTTCTCTGGCCCTTGAACTTCTGCTTCCCACTTTGTGGACTAGTACCACCTGTGTCAGCTAGATGGGCACAAATGTATGTAGGGGGAAGATAAATAAGATTTACACATGGCTTGTCATTGGCCAGAAACAGGACCCAATAGATGATTTTCATTCACTTTCCTTAACAGTTAATTTCCTTTTCCATTCACAGTCATTACACTGCATACCCGAAACCCTTCTGTTAAAAGAGTTAAAACTTGATGCAACTTTCCATTGTAAGGAAGAGTATGCAGCACAGCATAGGTGCCCAACGTGTCACAGCTGCTGACAGCTGTGTAATGTCTCTGGGGCAACCATAGAAATTACTTCTGCTGAAAAGTATTTAAATGCTATTTAATTTGAAATTCAATTTAGTAGCTGTTAGATAGGAAATACCATAGTCTTTGCAATTTGTTTGCTTTCTCTGAGCTCCCCATCTCCTAATAAAATAATTCACAATAGCAAATAAGAAACTCTCATTTTGTAAGCGCAGACTCTCATGTAATACTTTCATTCATGTTTTGATTTCAATGACCTTAGCAAGCTTTATGCCAGAACAGGACCTGACCTTCACACTATAATGCTGATGAAGGGTGATCACATCTTTTTAAAAAAAAAAAAAACAAAGTTGATAATAATATTGACATGCATGCCTTACAGGAATTTTGAGGAGATCTGTAGTGCTTGTAATGTGCTCTGGATTTGATGCTCTAAGGGCTGTTAGAAAGATGCCTTCCTGACAGTTTGAAGTATTTTCAGACACTAGTAATGCAGCTGTTAAGTCATTGAATGAGCAACCTTACATAAAACACCTAAGTAGCAGAATTCACCAAAAATAACTTCAAAAGCCCACGGAAAAGTGGAGATCCATTTTATGCATCTAAATACGTCATTCATCTTTCTCAACTTCCAGCTGGAATATACTGGTAGAGGGTTGGGAGGTATCAGCCTTACTGCTCTGAGTACTGTTATTATGCATAGTAAGAGCAGTGCTGAAACCCTGGCAGGTACTTCCCTTCAGAGAAGGGTGACCTTAATTCAGCTCTGTTGAGTCAAAGGGGAGAAAAAAAAAAAACCCTGTCTTTATTAGAGGGACTGGGAACAGCTCCAATATGCAGCTGCCAGTCTGGCTAAGTTCTCTGTACCAAACCTTACTGATCCGGATTCACTGATAGCATACCATACTGCAAGTTCCGTTGTGCTCATGAACCCTCATGGCCACAACTGAGAGATGGGGTCACATTCAGTGAGAAAATTACAATTGGCTACTGAAACAGTGCAGTTTATTGAGGCAGCAGATACAAGTTCTTATGGATTGATGGTGATAAATACGGTCTGCAAAAGCGCGTGCGAGTAACAGTTACATGGATACAAGTGCATGATGAAGTTAACACAGCCTGACTATAGAATACAAAGGTAACAGTTTTCCCTGGGAAGCACTAGATATGGTGCAAGTCTTATCTATAGGCGTCCCTGTGGAGGGGGGAATGAAAGGTCCAGCCCATCAACTGGTCCCAGGATTCTGTTGGTGTTATCTTCCTCAACCCATCCACTATGGTATCATTCCCATTATCTCCCCTTTTCTTGGGTCATTTTAAACTATTTTTCACCTTCAAGGTGGAGCTTGAGTGACTGATCATACATGCTTTTTTTATTATTAGTGCAAATCTTTCTTGTTTCACTTTTAAAAGTATATGACATAAAAAAAATTCACAGCATGTGCTCAAAAAGGGGCGATCTCATTTTGGAGGTGGGGTCGCATTGGAGGTGGGAATTCATTTTAGCATGTAAATGCATTACAATGACATTCTAATGAAAAAAACTTCACACAGAAGACAGCATTCTGTCAAAAGATGACAGGTTGCTGTCTCAGGGTAGCAAGTATGTAGCTTATCAGTTTCTTGTACAGTCCAGTTCCCATCTTTTGCTGATGTTAGGACAGAGTGCTGCTGCAAGATCTCCATCCCTCTCCACCCTCCATCTGTGCTGCCACGGGAACCCCTGTGGAGTGTACATTCCTGGTATACCAGGTGTGGCTGCATCTCAACCCGAGAGGCCCTGAAAGTCCATTTTTCCCATATGAGTGGACAATGCTGCATTTCAAACATAAGTTTAATACCTAATAATTCCACATTTCCTAATTATTCCACAAGCTTTTTCTTACATCAGTAGTAATACAAGTAGAATTATGAAAATGAAGAAAGGAAGTCTACTTTGCATTATTGTGACTGAGATAGGGCCTAGATTCTTAAATGAACTTTGTAGAGATTAGATAATTTAAGTATCCAGGTGTCATGTGGTCAGCAGCAGCATCCGTTTTTCTCCTTTAAGTAGTAGCTGGTGCAGCACTGTGTGTTTTGGGTTTCGGCTTGGGAACAACGCTGATAACACCAGTGTTTATAGTTATGGCTTAGAATGTTTAGGCTGGCCAAGGACTTTCTGAGCCTCATGCTCTGCCAGGGAGGAGGGGAAGCCGGGGGGAAGCCAGGAGGAAGCAGAAACAGGGCACCTGACCCAAACTGACCAAAGAGGTATTCCATACCACAGCACATCATGCCCAGGATGTAGAAATGGAGAGCAGAGACCTGGAAGGATGTGGTGGGGGTGTGCATTGAGTGGTCAGACTTGGTATGAGGTGATGCGGGGGGTGCACTGCTTGGTCAGGCTGAGTGGAAATGAGTTGGTGAGCTCTTGTATTTCCTTGTATTTGTCTTGTCATTATTATTACTGGTGGTAGCAGCAGTGATTAATGTTATACCTTAGTTACTAAACTGTTCTTATCTCAACCTGTGGGATTTGCATTCTTTGGATTCTCCTCCTCATTCCCCTGGGGCTGGGGAAGAAAGAGGGGGGAGTGAGTGAGAGAGCTGTTTGAGGGCTTTAACCTCGACAGCTCTTTTTGGTGCCCAACGTGGGGCACGAAGGGTTGAGATAACGACAGGATTAATAGCCACTCATCACAATGCTGATTTATTGGCTCCCAAAGTTGTTGCTCTGGTTCTCACAGGTTCAGCATACTATACTTACGGTGGTATTTGCTATCTTCCCATTTTTCCGATGTGGGTTTTGGGTTAAGGTTCTTGTTTCATTGTACTTTATTGGAATGGCTTGTCATACAGACGTGGTCCAGAGGCAGGAGGGGGCCGTGGATGTGAATGTGGACTTGTACCTGGAAGTTCAGCTGCTCTTCACTGTCCTGACAGCCCAGGGGATCAAGAGGCCGGGAAGGGGGAGGCTACCGACCAGCGGTAGGAGGTGACAGAGGAGCTGAGACCCCCTGGCCTCGCGGTGACTGAGGGCATTCCCCAGCAGCCACCTGCAGAGCCTCACGAGCCTGAGACCCAAGAGGATGCAGGAGACCACGCAGCACTTCCCAGCAGGGCAGAGGAGGAAGATCTGGACTCAGAAAAAAAAGCAGCTGTTGGTGAGAGAGCCGACAAGCACAGCAGCTACAGCAGCCACGGTAACAAGTACAGCAGCCTCATTTGAGAGTTCTGAAGGGTTTGATTTGCCTTTGGGTACCCTTGAGACATGCTGCTGATTGTGATGGGGATCACCATGTTGGCATGTGTACAGAGTGTATTTTACCCACAACCATTTTGTCTGGTCCCGAGAGTTAAGCAGAGTGGGGTGTGGGCCTTGTCTGGGGTTAGAGTATGATGCAGCATGGCCAAGAGATTTTCCTTGAGGCTGGACAGTCATGAGTGGCAGGGTGTGTGGGACAGTATGGGTATCTAGTCGACCTGGCCCCTTCAGTGTTTTGGAAGCATCGGAGATGGAAAGCAACTGTATGGAGTCCCCAAAGACAAGCTGCAGAAACTGTTGGAGGGGAGAGTGAATTACCTTGAGCCTGGTGGGCCCATGACACCTCAGGCCATCAGGGCAGAGATACAGCATACAGATGGATTCATGATCGAGGGGTGGACTTAGTAATGGACACTATTGCCCAGGCAAAGACCGTAAGTAACGGCTAACAGGGAACTGCCCTGTCACAACAGGGAGAATGGCAGGGAGTGGAAATTCATGATAGCAAAACACTATACTAGATGATTGAGCCTGCAGTTACCAAGAAAGAGCTGTTCTATGCTATTGTCTAGTAGCCTCAAAATTCTTCTGTTTTTAAATGTTTTATAATACTAAGATGTAGTTAATATTGTAGATGTAATATTACTCTGAATTTAAAAATGCAGTAGGAAATAAGAAGAATTAATAATATGATTTTTTTAATAACTTTTTTTACCAGCCACTCTGAGTAGAAACATCAAGTAAAATACACAATTTTATGAAACAGTTCATTATTGAGAAATGCACTGTTTGGGAAATCTCCTGCCCAACTTTTGTCTAAAAATCAGTTAGATCTACTTTAGAAATTTATTAATCTTGGCTGCTCTAATTTCTGCTTGGACTAGGCAGATCAGGAACAGAGCTGTAATTGACTGATGCCAGTTCCTTGAGTATCTTGTCTCTTCCTCATGCTAAGCAGTCTTCTGATGCTGGAGAAAGAAAAGCCTATGTATATATGCATATATACACATACTTTGATTTTTTTTTTCCTTCACCTCTTAATTGATTTTGTTAGATGTACTCCAGAGATGACTGCCAGACTCTTAAAGTGATACATTTCTATCATGGGGAGCTGTACAGCTTGTAGCATTTCTTTCACAGAAAGAAGCTGGCTAGAAGCCATTGTTTCACAGGCCTTGTGCTTTCAGAGATATGAGCTCTTCTGTAGGGGATAGAGCGCAGTGTAGGTGGTTTCTGATAATGGATGTTTTGGCAAGCTGCCTGAAGTGCTTTACTTATTCAGCTAGGGATTCTTGCTTTAATATACTCTTTTATAACCTGTGCTGCATGATGTTCACAAAGCTGCCATGCAAATATGTTAGCTAGTGCAGGAAATAGCTGTAAGGTTCTGTTCAGTTTCTTGTCCCAGGGGAACATTCTAGATGTCAATGTCATGCACTTCATTACCTCCCAACCAGTTTCTGAATGTGTTTCTGGTACCTGCCTAGTATCTGTGAAAAGCTGAGACCTGGTTGCCTTGGAAATAGTGTTTTATCCCTGCCTCCATCAGTATAGTCGTGTAGGGTGTTCTGTTTGGCATGTTCAGGAGCTGAAATGCGAAGTACCTTCAAGTAACAGCTTTTGTCAATACACCATGTTACTTTGGATTTCCACTCAAGAAGAAGCTTGCCTTTTGCCTCCACGACTAGTCTATCTGAGATAGTAGTGCTTGTCATTTCAGGTTTATGGCAAGACTCTGCAAGGATTTTTGTAAGACTTATGACAAGGTCATAAAATGTTTTTTCTGTCTTTTGAAGTATCTATGTAAAAAGCATAACCTAATTGTCAACTATTCTTCAAGTTGCCTTGAGGAATACATCAAAAATTTGACCAAGTAGGCATATTGAAGATATAAATGGATAAAATGTATGTATGAAAAACTTTATCAGTGGAAGCTGAGTGCATTCAGTATTTCTTGAAATTTACAGAAGTCACCAAGATTACTGGGTGTTGTTTTGTTTTGCCTTTTTTCTTTTTTTTCTTCTGTAATTTCTCTTTTAAACTGTCCCAGGTATAGCAGTAGCAGTATTTTTTCTCTTTCTTAGTAGCAGGTGCAGTGTTGTGCTTTTGATTTTTGGCCTGGGAACAGCACTGATAACAAGGTTTTTAGTTGTTACAGTAATGTTTAGTCTGACCAAGGACTTTCTGATTCTCATGCTCTGCCAGGGAGGAAGGGAAGCTGGAAGAAAGTAGACACAGGATACCTGATCTAAACTAGACAAAGAAGTATTCCATACCACTGCATGTCATGCACAGGATGCAAAAACTAGGAGCAGTTACCCAGAAGGGTGGGTTCACTGTTCCGTAGGGCTGAGTATCTGTGGTGAGCGGTTGTATTCTCTTTCCTCGTTATTTCTCTTGTCATTACTATTATTGGTGGCAGCAGTAGTGGTTTGTGTTATACCTTAGTTACTGAGATGTTCTTATCTCAACCTGTGGGAGTTGCATTCTTTCAGTTCTCCTTCACATCCCTCCAGGAGCTGGGGGGAAGAAAGAGGGAGAAGTGAATAAACTGCGTGAGTTATGGCTTAAATCTCGACATATAGCTACGAATAGATAAATGTAGTCATTAAAGATGTAATGAAGACATTTATCTGTGAGGTTAAATGGAAATTTTAGGTTGTAATTATTGGTATAATAAGCACAGCTTTTCTGAATTCTTATTTATCTCTCAAAGATCTTAAAGAATATTGTTAGTTGTTCTTTGGTTGTCAGTTAATATAATTAGAATTTTGTTTTGGTTTAGGTTTTACAGAATCAACTATTGACATCACTGTATTTAGTATTTTCCTTTTAGTAGAGGGATTGCATATGCTACTTTAAATTCTTTGTAGTGTTTGAAATGCAGGGGAAAAATATTAGGCGTTACTGCAGTAGTATTCAATAGATTGCAAGTCTAAACATAAAACAGGTACATACAAATATTATCATTATATTTAACGAGAATGAGATCATGTAACTTACAGTAAGGGAGCTAGATTTGGAGTAATTAAGAGCATAAATGATAAAAAAAAAAAAACACCAACAAAAAAAACAGATTTTTTAGACTTTGTGGAAAAGACTGATGACAGGCAGTATCCAAGCTCAGAGCTGTGAGTGAAGTACCAATGCACAATAAACACTATCAGAATAGTAATATCCCTTGTGTCCCCTAATTTTGTGTTATGTTGGTTCTAACTATGCATTGCAAAAGAGGATGTGTATGCATGCCTTGTTTAGGTAATTGCTTATATGTTTGTGTTCAAAATGCCATGCACAGATAGAAGAAAATGAGGCAACTTTCTTAGTTTTGCTAACGTTCCCCCCTGTATCTAATGCACTGTAAAATCCCAGTGAATTGTTCCCACTCATGACTGCGTCTACATTAATGAGAAATTTGGTGCAGCAGGATTGGTTAAGGGGTTTGAAAGAGCTGGTACTGTAGATTATGTAAAGTTCATGGTGTGAGGGTCAGACTGAAATTAGTCAGGTACCCTGGAACAAACTTCTTCACGATGTCAAGGGTTTGGAGCTGTTTGTATTTAGTTTGTCCCTATTAAACTTTGAATGCATCTAATATGGTTTTGGAACAGACCTTCTAGTTCAGTTTCTTCTGAAAGAATCTAGTTTGTTTGCACCAAATAAGCTCTGCAAGTGCATTCTGTGCATGGATACGCTTTTAAGAGTCACCAAAATGCTCTCAACCATAATGCCGATGTTAAGGTACGTTCAGCCTATCATTGCTTTGCTTGTCTACATAGAATTTAAACTGACAGTAGGAAATGATAACTGTACACAAGTCTGAGCTTTTTAATTTATTCTCTGTAAATGTCAAAGAGCCAGAGGGATATTTGTGATAATAACTTCGTAACTGCAAAGCTGGTTCTGATCTCTACTAATAATACAGAGGGAAGTAGCTATATTAGTTTGTACTACTATAGTGAGCCATTCAGCCCTCTGTTCAGCTACATTACCAATAAAATAATAATTAAGGAATTAAAGTAAGTTGTTACTACAGTTATAATTGAAGTTCTGAGTGAATTTCACAGTGCAGCTTTGGGTCCTAATAACAACAAATCTAGAGTCTAATTACTGTCATTCAAGGTGGCCTGCTTTACATCTAATTACTTCCCATTAGTCTGACAAGAGCCTTACTTGAAAAGTCAACTTTGTTTTCAGTAGAATATGATTTTATTATAGAAAAGGAAAAGTGTACAGAAATAAAGGCTTCTTCCCTCCAGGTACATGCTTACCTAGCTCTTGTGCCTTGATCAGGTTCTGAAGCTCCCTACTGGAATTTTGAATGAAGATGTTGAACAGATTCATATATTGATATCTTTTAAAACTCACTTATTTCCAAGTTGTACATGAGGTTTATGGAAAGAGCAGAACTAGGCAGATATTTAAAAAAAAGGTAGCAATGATGAGTATAAATTAAGATAGTAAGAAGGATAGGTTCTGTGAATTTTTAATGCAATTTCAAAAATACCTGCTCATATTTGTTAACCAGGACTGAACTCAAATATTCTTGTCTGAAAATATAAAATGAAGGCTTTCAGAAATACACAAATTAGGTTCAGCATCTTCTGTGCCACTTTATTCTAATAAGTAGGATGGAACTGTTTCTTGAGCATGTGGAAATCTTTATTAATTCATACAGCCATCTGGGATTGCAGAGCTATTCTGAAAAAGGGTCCAGATCTGTGGCAAAGTGTGTTAAAGACAGAAGAAAGCTTTAGCACTGACCAATAGTACTTGGAAGCACAGGGATTTGTAAGTGCTGAAGGCAAACACTTATTTCCCCCACCATTCAAGATGTTGGGCTCTGTCGTGGTTTAAGGCCCTCAAACAGTTCTGCTCACTCACTCCCCTGTGGAGATGTAGGCACGGACCCTGTTTCAGGTTAGGAAACAAAATCGTTTTTTTATCTGAAGGTCCAGAGTTGATATAGGCTATACAAAGTACCCGCATGTGTGAGCGGCTAATACAATTGGTTCGCTATCACCTCCCACATGGGTATCTTCACTTCCTCATTGGTTGACTTGCTTCTTGCTGTTGTCCCCTCATTGGATACTGGTTCCTCGCTTCTTTCTTTCTTCTTGTCTTGCCTACTTCCCCCTGTAATACTC
Source organism: Forpus xanthops (assembly GCA_032466535.1). Taxonomy (NCBI): domain Eukaryota; kingdom Metazoa; phylum Chordata; class Aves; order Psittaciformes; family Psittacidae; genus Forpus; species Forpus xanthops. The sequence goes on along the minus strand of JASSUY010014265.1, from coordinate 502 downwards.
CCAAAACTTTCCCAGCAACATTCCTTTACTATCTCAAAGCTTTCCCAGCAACTTGTCTAACTGAGAAATCCCTTACAACGAGGTTTACATCCACACTCCCCCCTCTTTCTTCCTCAGTCCTGGGGGATGGGGAGGAGAATTGAAAGAACGCAGCTCCCACAGGTTGAGATAAGAACAGTTTAGTAACTAAGGTATAGCATAAATCACTACTGCTACCACCAATAATAATACAAGAGAAAATACAAGAAAAGAGAATTCAACAGAGCTTCACCTGATACCCAGCCACGCCACGCAGTGCCCTCCATCACCTGATACCAAGCTCGACTATGCAGTGCACCCCCCATCACCTCATACTAAGTCCCGAACACGCCGTTCACATCCCCCCTGCACCACCGCCCTTCCGGGTCTCTGCCCTCTCCGTCTCTACATCCTGGGCATGACGTGCTATGGTATGGAATACCTCTTTGGTCAGTTTGGGTCAGGTGCCCTGTCTCTGCTTCCT
>JASSUY010014264.1:0-15411 GCA_032466535.1 Forpus xanthops | reverse complement strand
TTCCAGTATCTGAAGGGGGCCTATAGGGATGCTGGGGAGGGACTCTTCATGAGGGACTGTAGTGATAGGACAAGAGGCAATCGGTTCAAACTTAAACAGGGGAAGTTTAGATTGGACATATGGAAGAAATTCTTTACTGTAAGGGTGGTGAGGCACTGGAAAGGTTTGCCCAAGGAAGTTGTGAATGCTCCATTGCTGGTGGTGTTTAAGGCCGGGTTGGACATAGCCTTGGATGACATGGTTTACTGGGAGGTGTCCCTGCCCATGGCAGGGGTTTGGAACTGGATGATCTTGAGGTCCTTTCCAACCATAGCTATTCTATGATTCTATATCAAACAGGAATCCCAAATATCTGTCTTTTTCCATTCTTTTTCAAGAACGTAGGTTTTATGTAAAACTTCAATTTGGGGTACCAAATCCAGAAATGGTGTCTAATGTTTTTAAGGTTCTTCTGGTTTTTGTTGTGTTTTTTTTTTTTTTTAATTTTTGACATCTTGTAATTTATAACCTTCCAGCTGAGTTTCTGTATGAGCTTGTACAACTAATCTAATTTGCTTATGCTATGTCATCATCTTCAGTGAGTATTCCAGCACTGCTTGCTGATAATGCATCAGAGATTGTCATGGCTTTATCCAACAAGCAGCCCTGTCACTCAAACATGTTATTAGTTTTCTGTTACTCATGGTTTTATGAGTTTTCCTCACATGGAAAGGCTTAGATCGACCTACTTCTCTTAAGTCTGTCTCAGAGAGAGAAGAGGATGAGTAGGGCAGAACCGCTTAAGACCATTATTAGCTGCTTCTCTAGCACTGATGTTCAGTCTTTATCTACAGGAAGTGATCAGTACTACAGCAAAACTTCTATAGTATTGTTTATATGCACTGTTGCTTGTCTGAGGTCAGAAAAAATGGCACTCACGGTCAAGTTGCTTGTTTTACAGTCATTCATATGTAATCACTTGTGCTCATATAGACTGTCTTTGTCCTGCTTTCAGTTAACACCCAAAGCAGGGGTGAAGAAAACATGCAAAACAGGTTTTAGGGTGAACCATGTTCTTGTATTGAAATGAAAGGGATTTGTTTCAAGCTAAGAATAAGACATAGAAATATGACAGTTCATGTGGAATGTCTCAGATATTGTCTTAGTTCTTGTATAGCTTGATATTTAATCCTACATTCAAGTACTGCTGTTTCTTCTACAACAGTTTGTAACATAGAATCATAGAATCATAAAATAGTTTGGGTTGGAAAGGACCTTAAGATCATCTAGTTCCAACCCCCCTGCCATGGCTAGGGACACCTCACACTAAACCATGTCACCCAAGGCTCTGTCAAACCAGGCCTTGAACACTGCCAGGGATGGAGCATTCACATCTATGATGTTCTTTCCTCAAATACCCAGTGTGTAACCTTTGTTTGCCAGCACAGTGGTTACAAACACTATGTATATACCACTTCACATTGATGTCATTGTGAGTTGATGTATCTTGTGCAGAAACTTCATTCTTTTCTGTCAGAGAGCAAAACTACGAGAGCACCGTAAACATGGTAGTGTGGTGATCTTCAGCATCAAATATTGATAAATAGATGTAACTCATCTTTACCTGAATTATTCAGAATCAATAAGCAATAAGAGAGAACTAGGAAAATAAGGTAACTCTTGAGATGTCCCTTTCCCAACCATCTTTCCATAGCTGTATGATATTAACTTTATTATTGCCATAATTTAACTCTATAAAGTACTTGACCACAAATGAAGTACTACATCACCTAGGAATTATCCTGTAGAGTAAATTAAAAGCCCCACAAAAGTAAATAAAATAATTTATGTAGTAAACTTACAAATAATTCCAACTTGAAGCTTGCAGTCTGCTTACTGCTCCCACCTTACACCCAGAACCTATAGACAAGCATTTTGTTTCTGCTTGCCTGGATTAAACACCTCTCAGCTTCTGAACAAACTCATCAAAGCCACTACACACAAGAAAGTCTCAAACCAAGTATCACATAAGCCAAAACTCAAGGGGAAAGAGTATCCTTGTAACCTTAAATCTTAATCTGACAATAGCGTGTGTGCCTTTCACACAGTAGAATAGGCCAAACTGTTCTAACTTGCTAACATGTAGAGAGAAAGGAATATTCAGCTGATGGGAGGAACATCACGGACTGATAACAACTAAGGAGGCAGTAAATAAGACCAAGGATGCCAGCCTTCAAGATAGCAGAGTGGTGCCCAGCATGGAAAAAGACTGGACCAGAACACAAGCCAGGCCATATCAACTGCTAACTCAGCACTAGGATCTTGCAAGCATGTGCAGGCACTGAGGTCACTCAGTAAATGCAGAGGAAGACTATCGATGATCACCAAAGACCCCCACTCAACAAGAAAGTGCGTATGTAATTAGGATGCAAATATAATAATTAGTTCCTGGGAAAGCTATGAATATGCATGGGAATGCTAAATATAGAACTGCTGTCAGCAAGTATCTTGTGTACTCACCTTTGCAAAATGATCCACGCATGTGCCCAGCACTGTAATAAAGAATGCTGCTTTCTAAAACTCCACATTGAGTCTAAGTTTCTCCAACTGACATTTATGGGAACACCCTAGCCGCAGCTTCCCTGGCATAAGTAAGCCCATTCTATCCCACTGTAGATAGGGGAAGGTACTTGGACACTTAGCAAGGCCCAGGTGACATCCAGTAATGGTTTCCTTAGCACCAGCTATGCTGCTTCTCAAGTCCAGGAACGGGGATTACCCAGCAGATTCCATGTCAGAACAGCTACTATCAATCACAACCCCAGCAACAGAAATGCACTTGGGTTTTTCATGGTCACATATTCTACCTATACTATTACATGGAGATGTAAAAAAGGAGAGCAATTTAAGAGTTTACATAGCTCTCCAGGAGGTATCAGGCAATAGACAGCCAAAAGATAACCCACTGGGTTAACTGAATCACTATTTATTTGGGATTTGTCCTGTTTATCTTAAGAGATAATCAAAGCAATTGTTTCTGTTTAACTGGCAGCTTCAAAAGCCAACACAAGATTTCTTTCTTATGTTTATTTGGGGTTTTGACCTAAGAAACTGTTGTCTTAACTAATTAAATATAAAAAAAACATATTTATTCTTATTATGAAGCTCAGATGTCTTTAATAAAAGTTTTTTTGAAACCCCTAGACCATGGTATCCCAGAACTAAGGAAGCTATATTTCCTATAGATTAATACCTTGGGGTAAATCAAGTCTGATCTCTAAAAGTTTGTGAGCAGCTACTACTCAGGGTGTTAATAAAGCTTCTCTCCAATGTGGATTGCCCAGTGTTTAATAAAAGGTCACTTTGCAGCAATTCTTTGCAGAGCATTAATGCTTTCATGACATTTTTAGGTGCCTAATTACATTTGTGCTACCTAATCTTCTCTTATATGTGGTTGAAATCAGACAAGTGATTGGAGGAAGGTCCCTCAGCTTGATTACAAGAGGGAAAATAGACTAACAATGTTATCTGTAGGTATATGTTGCTGTCTGGGGGCGCAGCCTGTTGCCTCAACAGTGTTGTATTTACCACCTCACAGTGACACACTGGACTACAAGTACAGCAGGTCTCAGCCCAGGGACTGCAACCAGTCACAGCAGAGCTGTTATGAAACCCAAATCCAGCTCAGCCTGCTTGAACAGTATTGCACTGTGGGCAACTGTACAGACATTGAAAGTGGAATGCTTTTTACTTCATGAGCAAGCAGGGGTTACCAGACTGTCCCAGGAACAGGAAAAGGGACAGGTGATGCCTCAGCAGCAGTGATGGGCACATGGATAGCTTATTGCCTAATCAGCTTTGATCAGAAAGTAGAAACAGCTTTTACACTGAGTCCTCTGGTGTTCAGCAAATCAACTTTTCAGTTTGGAGCAGGAAAGTGGAATATAATCACAGGTTTTCTGTTTTTCCCTGATTTTTGAGCTGCAGATGAAGGAAGCCTTTGGAAGCCCATCGTGGAGCCTAAAACTGTGAGTTGTTTCTTCATTACTTTCTCTTGCCCACCTAAGAAGGCTAAGCAGCAATCCAATTTGGAGCATGCAGGCTATGGATAATTCAGAGTGATTCTGTACTGAGCTGCCTGTTGCCTCCCTGTACAACAGTACTGGCCATCACAAAGAAAAAGTATAGTTTCAGTCAGAAAACTGTGTCATAAAATGTTCACCAACTGGATTATTATCCAATAAACACACTTATGACAGTATAGGACCTACCTGGTGGTTGTACTGTATTTGAAATGATTAGACATTAGCTAAAAATGCCAACATTTTCCCCCTGAAAAAAGACTTACATATGGCTACTCTGATGGGACTTTGAATGCTCTTGTTGTATGCTTGTATTGTTGTAATACCTAAAAGCTGTAATAAAATCTATTGTTCCACTAATCACTGACCAGCTCTCAAATAAAGCATTGCTCCCTGCCTGGAGAAATTACAGTCTGTGATAAGAGAATGAGTGGATTTGAATAAAAGAGAAAGTGGTCTGAGGGCAAAAATTCCTTGTCAAGTACACAATGAACAAATACAATCTGTGTTCAGCCCCTGTTAGAAAAGCAAACAAAACTATGCCTGCAACCACCCCCAGCTAACTTGCTGGAGATCTTTAGCTATATCTCTTAATAACTTAAACTATGTACATTTATGTAAGTACTGCTCTGAAACCACAGTTTTCTACCAGAAGATCATGTGTTTCATCTTGCTGTTGTTTTCTACCCCAATACAGAATAATCTAGGAATGAATAAAGTGCCCAATGAGCAGTGCTGGTGACCTGGTCGTTCAAGGTCTTCTGAGCAGAAGCTGTTTCTAAATCAATAGTGAGAAAGTTGACTAAGGAGGAATCTAGTTGGAAGAGCATATGTAATATGGTTACGGCTTTCCTGACACTTCCCCAGATCTGCTGTGGTCCCAGCAAAGTCTAGTATAGACAACAGTAAGAATGGGGTTTAATAACCAGTATTTGTGCTTAGAACTACATAGCTCTAAATACAGTTCAAAAGATAACATGAAGTAGCAAGGAATATGTGAGACACTCTAACTTTCAAAAGATCAAGGAAATAACCTGTTATGTGCTGTAAATGGTTTCTTTGCACAATGCTTTTAATGTGACAGATATGAGATTTATCCTGTCCTATTTTTGGAACTGTTTAAAGGTCAGTTTGTACACCTCAGGTGGTTAAGAAATTAGGCTGAAACACTCTATGGCTATATACCAGTCTGCAAGCTCCACTTGTAGTTGTGAGTGTTGACTTGCTTTATAAATGACACTGTATTATGGGTTCTGTCTGAACATTTCTTCTGCTGGATTGCATGGTGCTAGCTTGAAATGCCGACTCTGCTTTGCTGTCCTTGACCAGTGAGTTAGCAGCAGCCTATGGGGAAATGTTGGGACCTAGGTGGGCTGCAGCCAAACAAAAGTATTGATTGTCTTGTACTGGGAGTGGGAGAAAAGGTCACGAAGAGCGTCACTGAAGGGGAACTTCAATAATAGGCATTTAAGAGAAATGAGGAGGCTTGCACAGGAAAATAAGGGAGGACCTAAAGGAATGAAAGGACTCGCTGCAGTAAAGACAGAGAAAGGTGATTATGTTTGGCTGTTTATTTTCATAGGCCTGTTTATACTGTGTGTGGTATCCATCTGTGAAGCATGATTTATTTTAGGAATCCCATTGGGAATATCCTCCAAGTCATTATTTTTAATTGGTGAGAAGCTAAGCCCCAAAGTGCAGAATTCAGGGAAGTGTGCAGTTGGTCCTTAAAAGGGTCTGGAAGAATAACACTTTTATGTTACTGTGGGCTTTCGGACTGTAGAGTCCTAGTTTTCGTGAAGAACAAAAGTGAGAACATCTGAATCCCAAAATGCATGATCAGAAGTGCAGAGCTTGTGAGATACCATTGGAATCTCGTTACTTCCTGCAGTTTAAGGGCATGAGATATACAGAGAAGAGAGATTTGTGCTGAAATATCCCAGTTGGGTGCCCACTAGGGCTGTAGAAATAATGCTTCTGAGTTTCATTTGCACAATGCTGCCTTCTAATTTTGTTCTTCATAGAGTGAAGATTTTTGCCCTCCTCCTCCCACCCCCCCCAAGAAGAAAATATTCTGTCTGCATGGGTGCACACAATGTATTTTCTTGCATTCCTGCTAACAAGCATCTTCTGGCTTTCTGTGCATATTGAATGCATATATTATGGAATTGATTATAAGATGCATCTTATGAAGCCCATGATGACAAATCCTGAGGTGTGCTCTGCATTTCCTATTCTGAGCAGCTGTTTGCACTTGGACTTCATTTATTATTTAATGTTTTTAAGATTTATACTCTCATGCTTTTTTCCTACTGTTCTTTGTCGATGTAAGTAAAAAGGTTTCTGGGATTTCCAAGTTCTCAGTCACCCTCTGGTTCTTTTACAAGTCCCTCAAAAATATCGATGGTTTTGTGGGGGGGTATTTGGTTTGGGGTGTTTATTATTATTATTAACCTTAAGTTCTGGTTTGTGAAGTCTCCTGAACTCAGACCTCCTTATTTGAAATTCTCTTTATGGAGGATTGTCATTCTGTATATGGATTGTAATGATCACATTTGTTTGTGACCCTAACAGTCTATTACAGCATAAGCAGAAAATGAACAGTTTGTTATATGCTCCTTATGAAACGTGGAAATGGGAGATTGTTTTGATGAAAGGTACACTGAAGAGAAGAGGTTGAGCTTTTGCTTTGTTTCTCTGCCACTGCTTGATTATTTGGGAAGGCTTTCTCTAAATCTCTGCCACTGATGAGAGCCATTTGAGAATTCCCCTTAGCCAGGCCAAGTCTGGGTGCTCCAGCACAATTCCATTATGTCAGCTGGATTTTATTACTGGAAGCAGCTTACCCAGCTGCATAGCAGGAATGTTTAACCAGAACAAGACAAACTTCCATAAGCTGCTTAATTCTGACTTGGGACTGTTCCTTCAAATCAATGGATATTGAAATAATTACTTCTCAGAATCTGTAGAGGAAAAGGATGCAAAAAAGAAAATTAAAATCTAATTAAATGGAGGTAGAAAGCAGTGTCTGAGTAGACAAATCTTAAGCCTTAGCAAATTTTCAAAGGTTACATTATCCTTTTTGTCCCTGGAAATCTTTTTCCTATTCTCCCCTCCTCTTGCACTTCTATCAGTTTTTAAGTGATAGGAAAGGAGCGCTTTGGTTTTGTTGATTCTTTTTGTTTTATTGTTTTGTTTTTAAAAAGATTGGTTATCTCTATATACTTAATTAGGATATTAAAATGCTGTATGTATCTATTTTTTTATATGCATAGAAAAAGTGATCCAACAGGGCTGACTGAGCTACCCAGGCAGTGTCAATGTCTTGAACAAGAGAAGAGCATTACTGCTGCTCTTTGAAGAGCATGGGTCTTTATGTGTAGTGTTTGCAGCCAAATTTCAGCTTAGGCAACTGTTCTGCTTTCTCTAATGCCCTTTTTATAAACTGTGTAGTTGCTCCGCTCTTCACTATTAAACTGCAGGGCTGCATTATAAATTCACTGTGGTGGATGAAATAATTCATGGAGAAGAAGCTTAGCCCAGACTATACATTTCATTAATTTTATACTAGTTTAACTACTTTCTTGATGGATTTGTAATTTCCGGATAGAACTCCTGATAGTTTGAGGGGTGGTTCCCTTGAGAATGCACGTTTATAATATAGAAATAAAAATACCTACAAAAATAGCTTTGATTTGTCTTGAGGATGGTGGGTTATGTTTTAAGTGGGGCTAGATATGAAATCGGAAGTATGGAAACAGGTTTTTGTTCAGTGGTAGGCGATTAGGCTCCAACTTTCACTGGGGAAGATAACACAAAACAGAGTGAGAGATGGGGTGTCCACTGGGGTCAAAAGCACTTTTCTAAAGTGAAGCAGTTAATCATTAAAACAGAAAAAATGAAGAGCATTCATATATAAATATCTAAAAAAGAGTAAAAATGGGCAAGCATGTACAAGGCTTGATACACGTGTGCCTGCTCTTCAGTTCTCTGGCTTGAATCTGTTCAGGGGATTTCCAATTCTGCCATGGTTTGTGTGTCTGTTAACACCCAATAGATCTCACTCAAAGCATTTCTCCCATCTTTCCTTGAACCCATGTGAACATTCTTGCATTCACAACTTCCTTCAGCAAGGTATTCCAGGGTCATGCTACCCTGTGCCTTCCTGGTTATTTTGAACATGGCTCCCTCCAGTTTTACTTATCGGACTTTTTGAGAATACTGTTAATCCCTGTCCATCCTTCCCGTGTGACTCATGGTTTTGCACACCCATCATATTCTGCCTAAATCTCTGCAACAGACTGGAATGTTTTACCTACCTGTTGTCCTTCATGAAAGCCCACTTCATGCTTTTAACTGTCGCTGTTGCCCTTTTCTAAATGCTTTTGTTCTTATAATGATATATTATTAGGTTTCAAGCCAAGGGGTTCAGCAATGCACATGTTGTTGAGATATATATATATGTGTGTGTGTGTGTTCAGTAAGGTGACCTGTCAGTTTAAATAGCAACATAGTGACCTATTCTTCATTGTTTTCTTAATTCCAAGTGTCTCTCTAGATTTTTCATTGCTATTGAGCACTGGCTTGTTACACTGTGAAACCAATTATTGAGGCCTCCAATTCTGGCTCTAGTAATAGCCAACTCAGAGCCATCATTCCATGTATAAAGCTAAGATTTATTTTCCTTGCATGCACTGCTTTATGCTTATTTCTATTGGTTTTCACTTGCCACATGTACTATTGAAGAGGTTTGTGAGGTTCCCCAGTCCAATCTCATCTCTGCTCCTCTTTATGCACTTTTTATCACTGGCATACATCTTTCAAGGTTATGTATTTTAGTAAAATGAGTGCACAAATCCAATAGATTCCACTAATTCCCTTCACTGCAAAAATAGATGCATTATCAATACCTTATCTCCTCTGCCTTCCATCTTTTAGCCAATTGCTTCCTCATTCTTGGGCCTTTCCAATTACTCCACTGCTGCTTTGTTTTCTTAAGAGCTGATGCTTAGGGAGTTAGTAAAAAAACCTTTTTTGTTATATCAACCGTGGTTTTTTTTTCTGTTCTTGCTGGTTAAGGCACTGGAATTAGATGATATTTAAGGTCCCTTATGTCTCTAATCATTCTATAATTTCTTTAAATACTTCAAATAGTCGGAATCACAAGACTACCCTCTATAGAGCGTATGCTGGTATTTATGTTTGATACATAGATCTAAGGAGGTTTTATTTTTGTCATTTCCCACTAGTTCTACCTAGTGGAGATTGCTTTCAGTTTCTGATTTGATTTTCATCTTCTGACCTATCATTTACCTAATAGAAAGAACTTTTACATTTGCATAATAAGAAAGACTATTGCAAAGTGTGTGTCTTCCACACTCCTTTGGCTTTTTTTCACCTATCAGTTTGTAAGTTTATTCATAGTACTTGACTGAAGTACAATCAGCTTGTCTTCCTTACAGCTCTGATGAAGTACATCACTCTTGTGCAGGCTTCTTCCAGATGTGTGCCTAGGTAGTTTTATAAATTGAAGAAAACACCCTCTCAGAGTTTTATGCTTCAGATAATTTTGTACTGGCTTCACGTTCCATCTATATCAAATAGACATGTCCTAGGAAAAGACACAGTTTAATCACAAAAGATTGACTTTTACTTTAACTTGAGGAAAAGATGAGTTGTCACAGTTGAAAACATTTGAGATTGGGTTTTGTGTTTAATGTTTTGTTGAAGAGATCTCATATAGCAAAAAAACATCCCAAATTCTGTATTGATTTGTTTGTAGAAACATGAGATTTTTCTTTTTAATTCCTATATTTTTCAATAATAGGATTATAACGGATCAACAAATTTATCCAGCTTCTGCTTCTGAATGTTTTAAATATTAATGAATATATTGAGCTGATAATGCTTTGTAGAAATGTTAAAACTTCATATAGTCCTGCTTTGTTCATACAGCTATAATGAAGAAGGCTGTATTATGGATAATTTAGATAATCTGCAGGGGAACTAAAGCAATGACTGTGAAGGAGAATGTGGTGTGTCATCCCCCTAGGCCATGGAGCACTCCATTTGCTGGAATAGCTTCTAACTGCTATTTAGTGGGCAGCTAGTAGAAAATAAAATTGCTTTAGGCAAGTGAGAATCTTATTCTGTATTATTAATGTTTGCACTCTGGGTGAAGAATAGAATAAACTAACTCCATTTGTACTAATGGCAGAAAACTTGAGGCAAAAAGAAACGAAGGGAAAGATAAGTATCTTCTTTGAGCAGTATTTCTTTTGGAGGTCGGGGATTGCTTCGCTGGGTTTTGAGGGTGAAGGAAGGTGATATTGATGGTGGGTAGAAGTAGTAGGTAGGACATCTGTTGCTGCTTCTGGAGATGGTAACATCTGCTATCTAATGGTCACCCACAAATGGCTTGTTGATCGAGATGATAATCCCTGGATTGCAGGAACTTCAGTTATGAAAAAACGAAGGTAACAGAAGAGTATTTTGTAAAGGGAATATTTCACACCCTAGAAGCTGTCTGAGTTCACATAGAGTGCTGAAATCCTTTGGAAAAATGAGAACACAGATGGTGTACATTAGGAAGTGATGGGATTAACAGAGTAGGTTTTCACTTGGGAAACTTGAAAGCTTTCCATTTTTCTGGATTTTTTTTTTTTTTTTTGGAGGGGTTGTTATTTTGTTTGGGGTTTTTGTTTGGGTTATTTTTTAGTAAAGAAACTAAAATAAAGCCAGTTTTATAGTGTTGAGATTATGACATTCTATTAATCTATAAAAATACGATCCAGAGGAACTTGTTGATCTGGAAATCCATGTGCAATTTGTGCCTAAAACTTTCAGAGGCATATATAGCAATATTGAATACGACGGTGAGAGCGAAGACAAAACAGTGATGTATAAAAGATACTGGAGTCCATGAGGGCTGTGGGATGAGTCCAGCAGGAAAACATTTCTTCCAAGCTCCCCACACAGTAGCCCTGGAAGAGACTTTCATCTCTTATAAAATAGATTTCCCATAATGGTGTCATCTGCTGCCCTTAGGATAGAGAGAGGAATGTTTTGAAGACTACACAATGTTTTCAGGAGGATGGTATGATGTTCTTGCCTCAGGCAAGTTTTTCTTTCCCTTCCCACTCCAACTCTGTGTCAGCTCTTTTCTCAGTGTGCCACCTGCTCTCCTGCAGTCTGGGTGATGCACATATGCAGTGCGTATGGTAAAGCTCTTCTTGGAAATAACTTCCAAACTGTGCACGGCCTTCCCTCCTGACGCTTCTGAGTTTTTGACCAGATTGAGTAGGAGTCCCCATGATTTAATCAAGAAGACACAACACTGTGGTTAGAATATCTGAATGAGTGAACTTATTAGCACTCCAATCTAACGTGTGAATAAACTCTAATATCCTTACTCAGTGCTATGTTTCCTTCCCAAACAAAAGTCATGCTGAAATTACTGGGTTGGAGTGGGTGGTGGTATCTGTTTGCTTGCAATAAAGCACACATCCTGCTGGGCAGCCACATTATCCCGGAGAGCCCTCAAAGTTTTGCAGAATCAATATTAATCTTTGGAAATATTTTTGATCATGGTATCTGGATTGAATCCATAGTTCCCACCTGCAGTGTTTAATTCTAAATTCAATGTGATTAATTTTTTATATTAAAGCATATTGACTGGGCATATGCAAGTGTTCAAATACATATAGCAGATGGGAGCTGGAAAACATACAAAATGAAATTTAATAATAAGTCAAAGCTAGAAATCTGTATATTGGGATTGCTGGGAAGCCACAAGCAGCAAACTGCAACTCCTGTTAACATCCTGCCTGGTTTTAGGTTTTGTCTGTGAGAATGTGGAATGGGAAGATAAGAACTCTGCCTCCAAAAGCCATCAAGAGAAATGGTAAGGTGACAAATGAGATAACATGTCACTATAAGAGGTTTTCTTTGGTTTCCCAGTGGTTTAGCATTGAAGCACCACATGTCCATAGGCAGTGAATATCAAACAAATGTTCAGCTATGAAGGAAATAGTAACTGGCATGATTTTCTCCCTTCAAACCCTTGCCACCACAGAGGTAAGGCTGTACTGTCTAATTATTCCATAGCCATATGATTTTCCATTTGAGTAATTTCATTTGCATTGGCTGTGGTACATTGTGCTGTTCTATAGCACCTAATTTGTTGTTTAAATTTAAATGTACTTATGTACATTGTTGGAACGAGAAGAGCTTGCTTGATAATATAATTCCATTCATCCCTGACTTTCAGTACTCCCTTCTGCAGTCACACCTTTGATATTGGTTATTGGTGGTTATATGGCTTCTCATTATGATGCTTTATTAACTCTGTTTGTGAGGACTATTCTTGCACTTATTGCAGGCTATTTGAATTCCTAAAGCCTGCACTGAACTTTTATTTTTTCCCCCTCCCTTTAGTTCTATTGCTTTACTGCCGGGATATTCTGCTCTGGCTTCTTTAGAGGACAGAAATGTCTCTAGTAGAATTCTGTGGCATAATACCACTTCGTAGCTGCTGTTGCCTTCTAAAGCTGATCTTAGCCTTTGGGGAAGCCCACAGATGAAGATTTTCTCCCCTCCGTTTCCTAAACACTGCCCTATGGTGTGCTGTGTGACCAGTCAGATAAAGGCCAGCTGAGAATTCTCAGGACTGAAGCAAAAGGAACAGACATAGCTAATGGTGGTTCAATGAGAAATTAATCCACTGTCTGCTGATAAGGTTTACCTCATCCTTTTTCTTCAGGGAAAAATTGATCCTTGGTGTTCTTGATGCCACTATGTCTCTAAGTATCAGATTGCTGTGAATGCATAGCATTCAGTGCTAATGAACACAATAGTTGTATGTACATTGACTCTTCCATGTCTCTAATTTGCTGTGAGAATATGGAACGGCATTGCTACTTCTTGGCAAATGGAAAACCTATTTCAAAGATTAATGCTGAACTTTCTGTTTGGAATAGGTCTCCAGGCCTCTTGAGGTACATTGTGTGGCTTTTAACATAGCTGGAATCATGGCTAAAAGTCAATCTGCAGAAACAAGAATCCTATTCAGCTGTTATTGATAGAGGAGAGTTGGCTGAACCTGTTCTTTTAGCCACAAATCCATCTGGGGCCTTTCTGAGAAGACAAGCTTCTGCCTGTCCACAGAAGCAGCCTTGGGAACCCTCAAGAAGCATTAATTATGATGCTGTGGAGGACAGGAAATAAACTACCTTGGCTATTGGCTTTCCTTAGCTTTCATTTTATAGGTTAACTTTGCAAGGAATTGTTGGGTTTGTGGTGGTGTTCTCTCTTTCTATAGTATCACAGAATAGTTGAGATCGCAACAAACTTCTTGAGACTGTCTAATATAGCCTCCCCAGCTCACACATAATCAGTTGGGGCAGATTGCCCAGGACAGTATGCAGTTAAGTTATGAGTATCTCCAAGCCACTGGAGACATTACAACCTCTATGGGCAATCTGTTTCAGTGTCTGACTTCTGTGTTCACATGGAATTTCCTGTGCTTCAATATGTGCCCATTGCCTCTTCCGCTCTCACATGGCACCACTGATACAAGTCTGGCTCTATCTTTTTAACACCTCCTATTGGGCATTTTTGCACCTTCCCTTCCTCCTTTTACTCCCCTGAAGTTTCTCTTCTTCAGGCAGAAGAGTCCCAGATCTCTCGGCCTTTCTTTGTATGAGATGCTCCAATCCATTTACATCTTGGTGGCCTTTTGCTGGACTCATCCCAAGAAGTCCATGTCTTGTGTTGTGCACCCAGAACTAGAGACAGCACTCCAGATACAGCTCACCCATGCCAAGCAGAGATGGAATCATCTTCCTCAACCTGACGGCAATGCTATTCCTAATGCAACCCAAGACACTAATTTTATCTCCTTGTGGTAATTGAACAAAAATGACTTACAGAAGGGGGTAAATATATGTCTAAATGTATTTAATTTCAATAAAAACATAACACTGATTTTATCAGAATCTTGCTTTTCTGACTGATAGGCAAAACACCAGGTGAGACCTTCAGCAGTTGCAGTTTAGAAACCAAGAGCCACATCTATGATTATCAAGACATTCACTAACTGAGGAGATGCGTACTTGCTGCATCCTCTTAAAAGCAGGGGTGAGGACTGTCTGCTTTTTGGGTGCTCTCTGAAAATGTGTTGCCTTTGAGCATTGTCATGTTAAAATTGGTCATGTGGACTTGGGTGAAACTAGCATTCATGCTACAAAGTCTTTGTTATATCAGAAGTTAAATTCTCCTTGGATTCCTTGTGGGATACCACAAAAATGAAAACCACACTAACTTCCCTTGGTTCAAGACTACATTGTGTCAAGGAATAGAGGCTTGTTGAGCCAGCACTATCCCATTATATCTGCTAGTCACAATGAAGATGTACAAGATTAGAGTACAGAGAAAGAAGGTATATAGTCTGGTTTTTATTGAAGCATCGTATTTCAGGTTTGAGTTTGTGCTTTATTTTTGTTGCTTAAATAATTCCTAAGAGCATTTCCATCTTTGGTAGGGTTATCAACTATTCTACTGTCTGCAGTATGGGATGTGCAGTCTCTTTGTTAGTAAGAGCAGGGAGTCATTATGGTATGATCATACAGGAAAATAATTCTGGAGCAGTTCCCAGCAGAGAGTGTCCTGGTATGGTACAGCATTCCTATTTGAGCGTCTTCAATTATTACGTACAAAATATTATCATTGTATTAACAGAAATATCAAAGAAAATATCTTTAAAATGTTAGCCTTTAGAAGACCTTGCTGAGGACAGGTAATAGCCAAGAGACAGCGCCTATATGTTACTTTTAGGCAGCATGCAGTGTCTAATCCACTGGGCTTTATGGGCCTATTTAAATTAGATATATGCAAGCAGTGCGTTATTTATAACCAAATGCATGAATAATTCAACATGCCCACTCCTAGCAGGTATCCAGCTTGTGCCAGAAGCCTGCAGTAGATGCTTGCTTTCAGAATTATGAAGAGATTCAGATACAGTCTGTTTTGCTTGGAAGCTCCAGTTTGCTCTGTCTGCTCTTCCTTTTGTATCTTCATAGAATCATAGAATACTTAGGGTAGGAAAGGACCGTAAGATCATCTAGTTCCAACCCCCTGCCATGGGCAGGGATACCTCCCACTAAACCATGCCACCCAAGGCTGTGTCCAACCCGGCCTTGAACACCACCAGCAATGGAGAATTCACAACTTCCCTGGGGAACCAATTCCAGTGCCTCAACACCCACACAGTAAAAAATTTCTTCCTCAGATCCAATCTAAACTTCCCCTGTTTAAGTTTGAACCCATTGCCCCTTGTCCTATCACTACAGTC
>JASSUY010014263.1:0-11410 GCA_032466535.1 Forpus xanthops | reverse complement strand
GTAAAGTGGGGGGGAAAAGAAGGTTGGGAGGAGTGAGTGGGCAGGCAGATTGATTTACGCCTCAAACCACGACACATTGCTACAATCGTATTTTTCACAAGAATGAAGTTTTATAAATTCAACCTCTTGGCCAAAACAAAGCTAAATTTCCTTATCCCAAATTACTGTTGTATCTTCAATGAATGTGTTTTAATCCCTGTCCTAAATGGACAGGTAGAGCTAAGTTGCTGTAAGCAGTAAGTATATCATGCAGGTACATGTATATAGTATTACAGACGACTTTCAGTAAGGTACTTTAAATTATGCCACACTCTCAGAGCATGCACTTAGGTAGCCAGCATGGAGCAGCTAACGTACACAACTTGTTCACTTGTGACCTGTTTAAACTGGACTTTAATGCAATGAAAATGAAGGATAGAAGTAAGGTAATTCAAGGAAATCTATGCTGGATGAACAAGGATAGACCATCCCTGGATTTGTAATTTGTAAAAGAGAAGAAAGAGGTCATCTTAGATTTAGATAAATACTGTGTATTCCAAATGAATCTGATGCTTGGTAGGATCTTGTCGTGTAGTCCTAGGAATAGACTACATTTAGTCTGAACTTGCCATGGATTTTGGGAGGGGTTGTTTTGTTTGTTTGATTGGGTTTTTTTTTTCTTCTCATGTCTGCACTAAATTCGTATAAAGTAGTTCTGTTACTAAATGTACTTGATACATTTTCCTTAAATATTGTATCCAAACTTTTGAAGTCATAATTTGTAATTTGATTTGATAGCGTTTATTTGAAAAGGCATTTGGCATGACAGCAGAAATTGAGAGACAGTAGTATATATTTGCATATGTATGTATGCTAATGTTTCAGTATAAAAACAATGAACATTCCTTACTTAAAAGCAATAACATTCCTTAGTGCCTCAAAAAGCAAGTCTCCTCACAGCTACTGGATGTGAAGTATGCTTCAGGAACTAATTTCAGATATTTTACAAAAAGCAATCAACCCATTTGGGCTTCTGCCCGCACGCTGATCTTTGCATCTCCCAGATAAAATAAGATAATAGCATAGTGTACTGTTCCAATCTTCAGGACTGGTTTTTGTGATGTACGCCAGGTTAAATATTTAAACATTGCCACCATAACTATCAAGCTGTCACTGGGGCATCTCTAATTGCATTCAGTCTCCACCTCAAGTAGCAGCTGATGTTTCTGGGGCAACATCTGGCAGCTAGTAAGCAGCCAGTGTATACAATAGGCAGTAGAAATATGCCATAAGTGTTCTCTGGAGAAAACCCAAAATGACAGGGAAGAAAAGCACAGTATAAGTTTCACTTTCACCATATGAGCAAGTATCTACTAGCCAAGTAGTATATACTAATCTGACTCTGAAAGTTACATTAATCTGAGAATGAAGGTTATGTTTAGAGATATTTGTCAGTAATTGATGCAATATGATTAGGGCTTACTATTACTTCATAGCTTTTCAAATTTGCAAGCAGATGTAGATAGGTTCACTGTGAAGTAGTCAGAGTTCTATGAAGCAGTTTCTCTTAATATGGCTGTAACTTTGCGCTAATGGGATAGGACTTCAGAGGCTAGAAGCTTATATTCAGTAAAAGAATTACATTTAGCAGCAACTTGGAGTCAGGTTTAAAATGATGAATGTTGAGAGAAATTGCAGATGACAGAAAGAGCACACAATATAGCTTCTCTGTGATTCTTGGCTGATCCCAGAGTGTAAAACCAAAATAGACTTACGATCATGTCAAAGTGAGGTGAAAGTTAGAAATAAAGAATGAGTATGAAAAAAACTTCAAACACGGAAACTTTTGTGTTCAGAAAGTGATGACGTGAAAGAGATGTTATGATTAGCAACTATCGATCCCAAGCATAGTCAAATATTATTATCTTTCTTTCTGGCAAAAATGACATCTACTACTTTCTGTTGTCAGTACTGCAGAACCAAAACAATTATGTGAGCCCAATCTGCTTTTTTCTGGCTTGTGCGTCATCACTGCAATTGCTCATGAGACTCCTGTTACATAAACATTATTGCTGATTGTGATTCATGGGCAGAAAAGAATTAAGTTGGCTTCCAGACCCCGAGTGGCGTTTGCAGATCTGAGTGAGGGAAGGTGTTTTATAAACTTAGCTTCTGTAATTTGGTTCTCTGAGAAGCAGTGCGCAATAAAATCTCAGTGCCTTTGGAGTTGACTCAAAGTTTATGTTTCAGTTATGACTTCAGTTTATTCAGTTATTGAAGTTACACTGACTTGTTTGTAATTTAGTGCTGCTATAGGTGTTAATTTAATCAACCAGGCATATAGTTTATAATAGACTACTGAGCCTATTTGCAGCTTGCCAGGACAGTTTGTGTTAGTGGCCAGGAGCAAGCTGCAGATCAGATGGGAAATCTTTTCCTGGCTGCTGGTTTTCCTTTGGTGCTCATATCTTTTCCCTATCATTTTCTCTCCCTTGTCCAGCTGAAGAGGGGAGTGATAGAGCCACTTTGGTGGGCACCCAAATTTGGGTTCAATGTTTAATCCGCTACTGTAACTAATATCAAATACCAGTAGCTTTCATGCAGTCTTGTCTGTTGTGGTAGTCTCTCACTTTTCTAATTTTATTATTCAATATGTAAATACCTACAGCTAATGAACTTACAGGACAAATTATGCAGCCTGCAGGAGCTGTGGTTTCACAAGCAGCATATTATTCCATTATTAGCAGGTGCAGTTTGTTTTTTAATGTTTAAGCACCATGTCTGATTGCATCTACAAATCATGGATAGAGACATCAAAGTGACATAAACCATGCTTGCAAAAAGAGAATCAGACTGAAATGCAATCCCACCATATGCATAAGTGAAAGGGCTTACAGCTGTTTATCAGTCTGTTCATTTCATCCAAATTCAGACAAAGCAAGTTAAATAAAGGCTTACTGTTAGTTCACTGTCTAATGTGCCTGCAAGTGTAGTCTCTTTTCAGTAGAGTTTTACACAAAAATTTACAGGTACAAACAGAGCAACATCCTCCTCTAGAGTGCTCTGTACTAAAATGAGTTGCCACTAAACTGTGGAGGAATTTCCAGCATGGGCTTTGGGGGGAAAATGTTTCATATTTCAGATACTATGTCCAGTGTAAAACACAGTGGCAATTTAGAGAATTTTAAGGAGGAAATGGAAATCTAGAGGGATAGAGTCTGAACTCAAATTTAAGTGTGCAGCTTTTAAAAGTAAACTTCTTGATTGTCTGAAGGAGGCCAAAAATTGATACTTCTGAGCCAACAAATTTCAGCCTTCAGCAGGACTTGGTAAAAAATCCATAGCTGAAAAATTGATCTACATTTAAAAAATGTTTATCAAAATGTAGCTTTTTTGTGGAGTATGGGGGTAATACATGAAATATAGATAACTGAAAAGGGATAAAAAGCCTCTGAGACACTTTTTTTCCTTCAGGAATTCCTAGTAGGTTTGGGTTTTCTTTTTTTTGTCAGATTTTCCTGTCATCAGTCTTCACAAATCAGAATGTCAAAAACCAACTTGAAGGACCCCAGGCTCATGGAAAAAAACATAGAAACAATAGATAAAAAAAAAAAGATGAAAGTTACTTATGAGATGTCCCCTATATGACAAAAGTCACCTTTCCCTTTACAGTAATTGGTCTTAAACTGCAATTATTTTTGAGATGTTGTTTGCCTGCCAGTGACATCAGGAGCAAACATAATACACAAGGCTACAATCACTTACTTCGCAGTGAGCATTTCATTGCCCAAAGGTGACATGACTGGTTTGCTGCAACACACACTGATGATATTGGCTTAATGAGCAGAAACCTAGAGTTGTCTGTACAGAACAAAAAGACAGAGCATATAGAATTACTAGCGGTACATTGTGCATTCTCACTTCATGTTGATGATTTTGGCATTGAACTTGTTTTGGAAGGACAGTCTTGTGTTTACAGTAACGTCCTTCTGAAACAAATAGTAATGGTTTCAAGCAGCAGTGCCTTCTTTGACTGGGGGATATTTGCCTCCTCTCCTGCAGCATAGAGCAGTGTGGGGCTGCCCTCCCTGTAAGTAGTCCTAGGATGGAAACATGAATCTGGAAAGGACAGTTCCTCTTCCCACTAGCTCTTGGCACAAGGTCTCTAGGCCCTCTTGTTGTCCAATTACTTTCTTTCTTATACTAGGTTAATTTGGTCATGGAGCAAGTAGAGCATTGGAACTGTGTGCCTTGGATTAACTATTTTAATTGTGGTAAGAGCCTCACAAATAGAGCTAGTCAAATTACTTAGGTGCTCAAATTTCATTGAAAAAGACATTTCAGTTTATGGCTCTCTGGGTTCAAATTAAATGCAGCATTATCCACAGCATATTTATGTATTTGTTTCTTGCAGTTTGAGTGGTAATGGAGTGATGTCTTAAATGAAGTTTAATAAAGCCTAGCCTGAAGAAAAATGCTTCTGAAATAACTACATTGACAGAAACCTCTGTCAGTCGATCATATTCCCTTGTTTAAAGTCTTAGATGGTTTACAAAACTCTTCTGTGCACAAATACCTTTTGTATTTTTGTATTTTGACCTCCTTTCAGGTTAGTTTATAAATGTCTTGAAAAACTGCCATTGTAGACTAGTAATAATGGTGGAATATTCAGTGATTTTCACAGTCACATACTTCTACACATAAGGACTATATATAGTTCTCTGTGTATATACATATATGCACACATATGTTTGTATAGTTTTCCTATATCTTTCTGCGTCTCTAATAAAATATCTACATAATTTCCTTGTGTAGAAATTTAGGAGTTTAGATTTAGACATTAGGGTTTAAATTTAGATGGGTTGGAAAGTTATCTCCCATAATAATCTGTTACAACCCTTCCATCTAATTTTAGAATTACAGAAGGGTTTGGGTTGGAAGGGACATAAGATATCATTCAGTTCCAGTTCTCCCTTCTGTGGGTAGGGACACCTTCCACTAGACCAGGTTGCTCAAAGACTGCAAAAGTTTCAGCAGTGCTGTCACCAATGCTAGATCAGGATAGCCATGGCTTTTTTAGTTCTGTGTCTGTAGTACAGTGCAGACTACAGCCTGGCCCTTCATGTCTAGAGTTCTCGTGTTTATACAGGGAGTGCTGTTGCTATTACAAACCGACTTTCTGAGTCTGGATTGGATTAAACAAATGTTCTGAAACAGTAGCTAGGAAGAGAGAAGTTGCAGTTAGGTAAAACATCACAGGTCAGTGGTCTTGTGCAAATTTATGGATTTTATTATTAGCTTCAGAAATTCACAAGAGACAAGAATTCAAGTGATAAAATACAGAAAGTACTGACCAAAATCAAGAGGCCTTTTAAAGTGCAGAGGACACTCCTGGGAGGCTTTGTTATTTTCCTATGTGTTCTCTGTGAGCAGAGTGAATAAGGTGGGATGGGGGAAGTAGATAGCAGCCAAGGCCCTGTCAGTAAGGAGGCAGGAGCTGTGATAATCCCTGGGTTTGAGCTTCAGCTCTGAGCTGTATAGGGTGTCCCTTCCAACCCTAATAATTCTATGATTCTAAGATGTTCTGGATCACTTGCTGTCATTGTGATGTGTCCCAGACAGTTAAGCAGTGAATTAGAGCCACCCATGACGATGTAGTTGTAGAAAGTAATGTGTCTATACTACTGCAGAAGTTGGGGTGGGTGGTGAGGAAGGTAACAAAAGCCCAGGGAAAATAAGGTGTCTCTAGTTCAGAGTCCCAAGAGGGAAAAGAACCCTCTTATTGATTGTAGCTGTTTGCAGTGTAGGTCTCTGGCCTGGGAGAAACAAGCCCTTCTGGGCATCAATTCCTCTCAATCTGAGGAAAACAGAACAAAAGAACTGTACCCTGAAGGTGCCCTGAATCACACCTTTGATGTCTGCTCCTTGGGGGTAAGCCTTCAGGCAACTTCTCAGGATCAGTGTGTTTAAAGCCATAACTCTGATCCGTGTGTTTTGATAGAAATATAGCAGCCTGCCAGAATCCAGGGTCATATATATATGGAACACACCAGATCTATAAAGTACTAAAGATGTGTTTGTCCTATGCCCAAGGGGTAGGTATGGACTTACATAAGTAGATCTGGTGCAGTGTAAAGCAAGCAGAATTGTGTAAAGCAAGTGTAAAGCAAACTAGCAGAATTGTGTGAAAATTGTA
This sequence comes from Forpus xanthops, assembly GCA_032466535.1. NCBI lineage: Eukaryota > Metazoa > Chordata > Aves > Psittaciformes > Psittacidae > Forpus > Forpus xanthops. The sequence continues at coordinate 5,235 of JASSUY010014263.1, read as the reverse complement.
AAGTTCAATTCTAAACCCCTTGAGCTATGGAATAGATTAACACTTCTACAGATTTTCCATTATTTGACATCTTCCATCTTCTATTCTTTGCTGTTTTGACTGTAAATTGATGAGTGCTTGCTATGTCAATTTACATTTACATCTTGTCCTGTTTTTTGTCTCTGTTGTGACAGGAAATAAAATTCATATAACTTACTAATGCATTGTTCCAGCTAAAAGACACAAAAATGTAAAAATTATATGGGAGAAGTGAGAATACAGGAGTTTTGGGAAAGAGGGAAGTTAGGATAACGGTCAGACAGCATTCAGAGGAAGTTAGTATCAAGATGCGGAGGCCTATCCACTTTAAATCATGGCAGACAAGTAAGAAAAGACCCATTCTCACTGTATAACTTCCTCTATAAAAATCTGAGTGTCAGATCTCCTTAGAAATGCAGCACAAGCCCTTAACGCCTTGAAATAAAACTCTTGTATTTATGGAGGGTGACTATCAGAAGTCAGGGAGGAGAAAGGCAAAGAATTAGTAGTCATTAATATAGATGAGGCTCATCAAACAGTTTTAGCTGAGGAAAGAGGGGAATATTTTGAAAATGTGAAAACATTTCATTTAAGCAGATTCAAAATTAAATGCCTGATATTAAAATGCAGTGTTAGTTGATTAGAAATGCTTGGCTTTACCAAAGAGAAAACAAAACAAAAAAAAGAAATGTTTAGGCATGATTATATAGTCCAGTAATAAACCAAAACATGGTACGTTGTAATGACAATATTTAAGCTTAAATCAAATGGAAGGTTTTCATATGTTTACCTAAAAATATTTGGAAATCTTGTTGAATTTGCACCATTTTCATATAATATATTTAGATTGGTATTGAAACAGAATACATTTCTCTCTTAAAAGGCATCACAGCTGATCTCTGAAATGTTCATGTAGCCCTAACTATGCCTAGCTAGCATAAGCTTTTATTTGCTGATTCTGTTCTTATTTCTTAGACTATTTGTAAGGCATCAAGGATATTTTCCATCAGATACTGTGTAACATAAAAGAAAACCTCATTTCCTAACTCATTACTAGATTCCCAATGTAGAAATAAGCTGATGGCAGCTTTTGCAGTCAGGTCTATTGCACGGGTATTTTATTTCCTGTGAGTACAGGAAAGTAAAATTAGATCTTAAGTGAAGGACATAGTGCCAGTCCCACAACTGGGTTCAGATCTCATCAGGGTATATGTGCAAATGAATGGATTACTTGCACTTTACACTTTTTATCCCATGTTCAGACATTTGCACTTCACATTTTTTATCCCATGTTCAGACATTATCACAGTCAGAGCCTTTAAAATTTGCAGCAGGAGCATCAATATATTTCAGATTTTCTTGAATACCTAGTATTTAGATTTTCTAGAAAGTGCATATGTGCCTCTCAAATGGCTGACATTCTCCCTATCTTTAGCAGTAAAGCCCCAGCACATTCTCAACAAACTATTACCAGTATCCAAAAGAACTGATCTGTTTAATTGTGTTACTCTTGAGTGCCTAAATTAAGTTGTTCTAAGTTAGGTGTATTCCTTATACAAAGGGAAGACATGTTTCTAATGTACTTAACCACTTAAATTTTATCTTGGAGCCTATAGAACCTGAAGATCTCAGAAATTTATTTGAAGTAAAATAACATATAGCACAGTAAGTGCTGCCTGCAAATACTGTTCAAAATATCCTAAAATAATCTCTGGAAGAAACTGGGTAGGTTTGGAGAAACTTACGATTTAGATACCATTTTTTTTTCTGAATCATCTTTAGTTTTTATCAGATAGCTGTTTACTTCTTTACTGATTTTAGTGTGGTGAAAGCAAAATGGGGGGGGGAGGAGGTAGGAGTGGATTTAATTTATACAAAGTTGGGAACCATCTCTTCACTGTTGCCTTCTTGACAAAGATCATTACAGTAATATCCACATAGGAGCATGATATAGGTTTCTCCTTTTATCCCAGACTAGACTCAGTCACCCCTCCTGCATGTGATTCTTACAACCCCACACCCAAACTCCTGGAATCCTAGACCGGTGTTAGATGGGACCTGTGGACCCATGTTAGTTGCATCTGTAGCCTTTGAGATGATCTTATGCCATGGTTCCATATTTACCCGAAGTTAGGATAAGTACCAAAAAAGTTTAATGTGCAAACAAGCCCTATTTTAGCGAAAGATTAGGTACCAGAACTAAAGAATAAAATATGTCAAACAATGTTTTTATCTTACCCTTAACACTTAAAGCTTGAATGACTGTCTCTCAGGCACACTGGAAGAACTAAGAAGTCCTGTTTATCTTGCTACTTCTGCTCCAAGACTCCCAGGACTGACTTGATCTGTGGTTTTGACACTGCTTCTTAACCCTGCCTTTTCCCCAAGGCTGAACCCCGCCATCCTCTTTCAAATATCTCCAAGTCTCTCTTCTAGTTCCCGTCCTATAAGGCTGCCAGGGATTTATGCCAATTATACCAATGATGTCTCAGTCCCCAGGCCTGCTTTTTATTGTTCTGTTCCCTCTTCAGAAGTTTCTTTTAATTTCCCTTGCCAATGTAACTCCTAATTATTAATTCAGTATTAATAACACTTGTGCTGAGCATAGGACCACTCTTCCAGATCTGTAGCTTTCAAAAACCAAGTGACACTGTTATTTGCTCTCTGAATATCACTGTCTGGTTTTTTTTTTTGTTGTCTGTTTTTTTGTTTTTTTTTTTTTTGTGTGCTGTCCATGCCATGCTTATATTTCTTAGTGCATTATCTCTCAAGATTAAATACTCTGGTATTTGGATCATGCATTATCACAGACATTATCATACAGACTCTGGAATAGGGAGGTTATATTTGATTTCATAGTGGCTTACAACTACTTGATTCTTTTACAGATCATAATAGAAGAGACTGGGGGGATATAGGGTTCGTGGGGCTCCATAGAGGATAGGAGTTCCTTTCAGGGCTCCAAGGGCAGGCCAGCTACATAGTGCCAATTGCTTATCCAACCTTTTCCTGAAAAGGATCCTTTTAAAAAGCCTCCTTGCTAGATCACTCTGATGTTTCAGTATTGTTCACCTTGATTTTTTATTTTTTTTATGTATCTGACCTAAATCTTCTTTGTTACAATTTAATCCTGTTATTTTTTGCCTGATTCAGATGTAACATGGAGAGCAGTTCATTCCCTTACTATTCAGGACTATTACTTACTTTTAAAATGTTACTGCATTATCTGCTTAGCATTTTCTTCTGGATTTTGAATCACCCTGTCTCTATCAATTTTTTCCTCTAGGTTGTTTCCCAAAGCTCTTCATCATTCTTATTATCCTTCTCCAATCCATCTGTAATTGTTCCATATATTTCTTATTCAGGCTGGACTTCACCCCCTGCTGAATAGCTATACAAACTAAAGGACTATGTAATTTAAGCCCTATATGCTCTTATTTTTTTAATCATTTTTTTTTTCTCTTCATGTGCCTTATCCTTCTCTGGCTTCTTTTGCTAACTTCTCCTCTTGATCTTAACAGTGACATTTTCTTTGTTCATGTTTTCTGCATTTTTTTACCTTTCAGCCTCCTCACTATCATTGCCTTCTGTGCTACAATACTGTGTTTGTCATACTTAGAATTTCATATGAGAGAAGCCATTTTCCTAAGCACAGAGAATGATTTTTCCCCCTTTTTTTATCTATTTTTCATTATACATAAAAAAAAAAAAAAATCATATGCTGAGATAAATTCATCACTTTAGGCACTTAGTGATATTTCCAACATTAGACTTTCTATTTTCTTGTCAGCGTTACTGTCATTACACTTTCCACTGGCAATGTTCAGTGGTGGTGATTGCTCAGTTTTTCCCCAGAGCTCTTTCCTTATTACTATTTTAATATTTTCCTCTTAATCTTTCATTTTTTGGAAGGGGAGATGGCATCTGTGTAAGATGGGCCCTTTATGTAAGGACTGACAGAAAAAAGGGAAAAAAAAAAAAGTGTTTAAGAACTTTTAATTTTCTCCCGTTTGTACTGAAATATTATCTGGGCAAATCAAGAATTCCCACATTCTTTTTCCACTGGTAGTCTGTAGAATGTTATAAATATTCATTTTACACAAGGTTTTCCAGTTCAAAGGTTAAGATTACTTCCTTTCAAATTCAGGCTTGAAAAAAATATAGATATCTGTAATTTGTTGTGCTCCAGATGTTGTCGTTGTCAGAGCTCTGACGTTGCATGTACATCATACACAGTCACTGAGTGATGAGTAGGACTAGTTATCTTCTGTGCTTGTGTGAGGGAAAAAGGTAAGGGACAAATGGCATTGACTGAGGTGAAGGAGGCAGACAGGAATTTTGGAGGAGGAAACAAATATATCACTCGGAAAAGTTTGTCAGTTTTGTGTCTGTGTGTATAAGACAAAAAGGTGGAGGGGAAACTGTTTTTAAATATTATGCTGCAGAATTCAGCTGGTTTTATGGGAATTTTTTAAATTTTTCTTTCCTCTTCATAAAGCAATATGGCAGTTGTGAAGAGCAGGGCAAAGAAATTCAGTCGTGTTACTATGAAGATAACAATTCAGTTACACAGCTTTCAGAACCTGGTAGCAAGATGTCAATACACATCTGCCGTAGGGTTTTAATACCATTTCTTTCCTAGCCAGTTTACTAGTCTTGAAAGAAGTTATTCATGAGGGTGTAAGTGTATTTGTACGGCAGAAGTAACTATAGTGACTCCGTAAAGTTGCATCAAATAATGCAAAGCATATTTTGCATGTCTTGGACATGCTAGGTGTTATATTTTAAATATTTGACAGGGACTACAGCCTGCAGTGTATGAACAATTATAATTCCCTAAGTGCTGGTTTGTTGAGAAAGTGCTCTTCAATTTGTATATTTTTTCCCTGTTGTCTAGTGATGTAACATTAATGGAATTTCCCCCAATCTTTAAAATAGCTTTTCTAATATTCATTGGGCATTTCAAGAAAATTATTGTATTGTAGCTATAAAGCCATTGATGCATGAATCATATTGATATTTTTTTTTTCTAAAGCAAGCTAATGGAATTATAATTTTCCTGTCAGGAAATCTTTGGAATAGAAGAAAAAGTCTATAATAGTGTGTCTACAAAGTGTCAGAAAAACTGGGATTATTGACCAGCAGATCGAGGGAGGTGATCCTGCCCCTCTACTCTGCTCTCGTGAGACCTCACTTGAAATATTGTGTGCAGTTCTG
>JASSUY010014262.1:8843-20768 GCA_032466535.1 Forpus xanthops | reverse complement strand
AGAGCACACTGCCAGCTCATGTTCATTCTCTCATCAACCAACACTGCCAAGTCCTTCTCCTCAGGGCTGCTCTGAATTTCTTCTCTGCCCAACCTGTAGCTGTGCCTGGGATTGCTCCGACCCAGGTATAGGACCTCGCACTTGGCATGGTTAAACTTCATGAGGTTGGCATCAGCCCACCTCACAAGCATGTCAAGGTCCCTCAGGAAGGCATTCCTTCCCTCCAACGTATCAACTGAGCCACAGAGCTTGGTGTCATCAGGAAACTTGCTGAGGGTGCACAATTCCAGTCCCAACAGTGATCCCTGAGGGACACCACTCGTTACTGGTCTCCAGCTGGACTTTGAGCCATTGAGCGCAACTCTTTGCGTGCAGCCATCCAGCCAGTTCCAGAATACTTTTTATTTATTTTGCAATAATATTTTTACATTAAATCAATTCAGTTTTTAAGTCTCATGGTAAACCAAGGCAGAAGCTTTGTGGTTGAAGGAAACAAGATGCATACAATGGACAATTTTGTGATCTATAAGCATAACCCTGCAACACAAAGCATGTGAATATCTTGTGAAGTTAAATGGCTTAGTCACATAATTAAAGTGACTTAGGCACTTAAAATGTGTGAGATTAGATTTGCCAGAGGTCATAGTCATTATAATAACTACTGAAGGCAGCTCAGTTGAGAAATGAAACAATAAAAACCAAAATGACTCAGTAGTGGTGTTTATTACGCAGTTTATTAAACCAATGACCACTGCTGGGTTACTTTAAACAAGGGTGTACTAAAGTGAGTTCACAGGATTACCGAAAGGAATATTATTTTGCTCTGTTACACGTTAATCTTTATTTGTGCTAAATTGTTTCTTATAAAATCTGGAACAGAATTAGCAGATATGAGGCATTTTTGTATAAATTCTTTTTTATACTGTACAATGACTTTTGCTTTGTTTGATAAGCTTAGATGAGCCAGTATTGTTTTTCTTATTATTTTTCAGTATTAAATTCTGTCTATAGATGGCACTAACTTCTTGCAATTTCAGAGAATCCAGGAAAGAGCTTCTTGACATACCCAAACATTCCTTGGCAGTTTGCATAAAATGACTGGCTTGCAATATTCTTTTAAAAGATTAAGAAAAAATCCTTCTTTTTATTATTTTTTTAGATTGTAATGACTGCCAATGGAAAAGAGGATCAGAATGTCAGCTGCAAATTTGTAAAAAATATTTTAAATGTCATTAATTTGAAGAGTCAACCATTTGAAAGTGAAATCCACTTAAAAAAAAAGAAATTGGAATGCTGAAAAATATAGTGTTGTGCTGGCAGTGGGAATGTAATAATAGAAAACATTGATCAAAATACTTTCTTTTCAGAATTCAGATTCCATCATTATATATCTCTTCTGTTTCGATATCTGCACTCAATGAAAAAATCTGTATGGTTTCATTAACAGACATTCTGGAAAATGATATTTAGATGCTTACTTCAATACACTTCTACTGAAGATAATTCTGTAGGAGTAATATCTAAGCATTAAGATATAGCCTTTATAAATGCTATGCCATAAATAGCAAATATAAAGCATTTTTAATAATTTTCACAGCTATGAAGTACTATGACACTGTAATTCATGTCTTTAACACACTGATGTCTACTATTCATCCTGATTTAACTCAAACCTACTTACACAAGTCTTAGAATGAAGCACAGAACTTGCAAGTGATCATTTGTTTATTGAAAACACAGTTATTGATTCAGAAATAATATGAATTGTTTTAGAATTATTAATAATGAACAAAAAATATGTATTTTTATTGATAAAATCCATGCATGCCATTCAGAGAATTACAGAATCATGAAATTATTTTGGTAGGAAGCGGCTTTAAATCTGATCCAGTTCCAGTCTTCCTGCTATGGGCAGGGACACGCTCCACTAGACCAGGTTTCTCAAAGCCCCGTTGAACCTGGCCTTGAACAGTTCCAGGGATGGGGCAGCCACAACTTCTCTGAGAAACCTGAGAAATAGCGAAGGGCTTCTTCCTAATCCTAATCTAAGTCTACTCTCTTTCAGTTTAAAGCCATTACCCCTTGTCCTATTACTACCTGCTCTTGTAAAAATGTCCCTCTCAGATTTCTTGTTGGCCTCCTTCAGGTACTAGAAGGATGCTGTAAGGTCTCCCCTAAGCTTTCTTTTCTTCACACTGATCAGACTCACCTCTCTCAATCTGTCCTCCTAGGAGAGGTGCTCCAACATCCTGGTCATCTTCATGACCTCCTCTGGACTCACATGAGCAGGTCCATATCCCTCTTGCATTGGGGCCCCAGAGCTGAATGCAGTACTGCAGGCGGGGTCTCATGAAAGTGGAGTAGAGGGCTAGAACCACTTCCCTCAACCTGCTGGTCACACTTCTTTTGATGCAGCCCAGTATATGGCTGTATTTTGGGATGCAAGTGCACACTGCTGGCTCATGTTAAGTTTCTCATTGATCAGCACCCTCAAGTCCTTCTTCTCAGGGCTACTCTCAATCCATTCCCTGACTAACCTGTAACTATGCCTGGGATTGCCCCAACCCAGGTGTAGGACTTTGTATTTGGCTTGGTTGAACTTCATGAGGTTGGAGACATTTCTCAAGTGTGTCAAGGTCCCTGTGAATGGTATCGCTGCCCTCCAGTGTGTTGACCACACCAGACAACTTGGCGTCATTGGCAAACTTGTTGAAGATGAAGTCAATCCCACTATCATATCACCAATAAAAATCTTGAATAAGATCATTCCTAACACCGACCCCTGAGGGACATCACTTGTCACTGGTATCCGCTTGGACATAGAGCTGTTGACCACAACTCTTTGAGTGCAACCATCCAGCCAACTGCTTTTCCACCTCGTTATTTTTCATGTGTCTTAGCATGGTTTCAAGAAGGATCTCCACAACTTTGGAGGCCACCAAAGTGAGATTGTCTGGCATATAGTTCCCTACTGTTTTTTTTTTTTTTAAATGAGGGTTCTTTTCATCCTTTTCCATTCTCTGTGAACTTCGCCAGACTGATAACATTTCTCAGATATGATGAATAGTGGCTTAGCTACTTCATCTGCCACTTTCCTCAGGATGCATCATCTTCAGGTTCCTTAAATGTTCTGGAACCTGATCTACTGCAGCAGACAGTTCTTCATTCTTCCTGTTGTTTTTGCCTTCTGTCGTTTGGGTGGAGTGCCTGGAGCACTTGTTGGTGAAGTCTTTGGTCAGTAAGTCCTTGAGTACGTTCTCCATATCTGTCCTGGCTCCCACCCTCTGTATGTTTCCTTTTTGTGTCTGAGTTTGTCCTGAAGCTCCTTGTTTATCCATGCCGGCCTCCTGTCATTGTTGCCTGACTTCCTCTTTGTTTAATTCAATATTCTCCCATCATTTTTTTTGTGTGACCAACCCTCCTAAAACTCTTGCAAAATAGGTTGTAGAAAACTTTTATAGTTAATATTCAGTGAAAAAGACCTGAATTGAACTAGGTAGCTGTGGTTGAGAATATAAGACCCAGGCTTCTTCAGTGTAGACTATAGGGTATATAGGGTATTTCTGACAAAGCAACGCTATTAATGACTAGCACAAAAGAAAATATATTGAATGTATTCACTCCTGTGCTGATGTAGAGACCTCTAAAACATGCCATTTAATTTAACCAAAATACCTGTTTATTGCAACTTGGTCTCCTTTATTAAGAATGTAGCCTCCAAAATAGCCCACATGCAGGCCACACTGAAATTTCAAATCCAGATTTATACGCAAAATTTAGAGATTATGTCTATCCCTTTGGACTTAAGCTATGGATTAAGGATACATTCTGTGTCTTTTCCATTGAAAGCCTAATACTTCCTATATAAGCCCTTTTAGAATTCTTTCAATATGATATTTCATTATTTATGTTTCGTTTTCAGGTCAGAAACTTCAATAATGCCATTTGCTTTAGTATTCCACTAAGAAGAACTAAGACAAATGAATAATTGCTAAGCATTAAAATAATTCTAATGATAGCGAGCTAAAGAACAAAGTGGAATAGAGATGATCAACAAAGAAAGTCTTTGGGCCAGGAAATACTGAGTTACCCCAAGAGCTGTCAAAAGCAAAAAAAAAAAATAAACAAAAACTTATTTAGATTTTTCCAGGAAATGAACATGGGCATCAAGTGATCCTTTATCCACTGAGGTAAAAAGAGAACAAGAAGTGGGTCAACTCAACAGCGAAGATGGGAGTCAAGACTGAAAAGAACTTAATGATCTCCCCAGAAGTTGAGAAATTCTGCCTTAAATTAAAGATGATGATAGAAACGGTGCAAAGGCAGAATGGCTGGTGGAAACGAGATGTAAATCAAAACTTTTGAGGAGGAATTTAGGTGAAGAGTTTAAGGCACTTAAACAGGAAAGTGGTGAGCAGGCATCTTCATCCTAGAGGACTGAAAGATTTAGCACACGAAACCACAAGTCAGGCTGCAAGGGCTTTAAATAACTCTAGTAATTTATTTAAATTGATACCATATGACTGAAGCATAGCAAATAGGACATTTGTGTTAAAAGCAACGTAAGGAAGACATCAAGGCACTACAGACCTATTAGTCTTAACTCAGGAAATACAGCCAATAATTTAAATTAAAGAATTTTTAAGGATATGGATAGAAATGAAAGAAATGAAAAAAAAATGCAGATAAAATGCATTATCAATTGATTATGTTAAGCTGATAAGAATCTCTGGTAAAAACTATTTTCCACTTTGCAGAAATGCAGATCTGAACCTAAGACGACTCTATGTAGTAAGAAGTAAAAAAATAAGGACAGCATGGAGAAATAGATTAGCTGGCAAACGACAATGAATTGAGACACTGAGGAACTGTTAGGCTCAGTATTTTTAGAAGTGAATTCGGTAAAACAAGGAACTTTAGCTGTACTTGTTGATGTTCAGGGGCACACCTAGGTTACAAACAGAACTGAAATATTAGCGATGGTGAAGATGAGAGATTAAGACCAGCATTGTGAAAGAAAGTATTTGGATAGCAATTTGTGATCAAAAACTGGGGCCTCCTGATTCTTGTGAAACTTGAAGAAGAACCTTGCTGTATTAGGTGTTAAATGGATGGGGATAATTTTTTAATGTCCAATGGATGCAAAAAGAGATTGAATTGCAAAAAAGTATGTCTAGCATTCAGTGTATGAGGCCTTGTGGATTACATCTATAATAATGCATACTCTTCATACCAAGATATATGAACTAAACTGGAACAAATACTGGGAGCAATTATTAGAGAATTCTGACAAATGGAGTAACTATTATTGCTTACTATCTAATTAGTTACTAAATACATTAGTTAACTATCTGACTTCATTTCCTCAGCATAGGATACCAGAAATTATAAAGCTGCTCCTGATTACAAGTTTAGAAAGAAGAAACTAGAGAAATGAGTTAAAGCAGAGGGTACATTAACACGACATAACAAAATTTAGTTAGCCATCATAAGTTTATTGTGGAAATTGCAAGAAGGTTTCTAATCTTCACTGCAGTGAAATTGCGTAACACCATTTTAATACATACTATGGACAAAAAACCTAAACCTTTTGATGATGGTCCTTTGAAAGTTTATAACAGGCTATCCTGCAAGTACCTGACAAGGGTGGACTGAATTTTATGAACCACGAAGCTGCTTCTCTCTGTCTAATCTGATACTCTGAGTAATCTATAAATGATGCTTTTTCCTTCAGGTCCACCAAATTTAGTCGTGCATGCATAGAAATTCTTCCTTTCTATTCAGCAAAACACCTAAGACTGTTATCTTTTGATGTTTGACTAAGTTATTAACTTCAAATGCTTTTCAGTAGATTTTATAGAGTGGTTTCAAAGCCAGCTCCTCCCGTACACTGTATCTGTGCACACTAAATATACACAAACATAATTCCTACAAATTCTGAAAAAAATAATGAAAATTGATAATACTACTTAAATAAACTATTGACTTGTGAAATTATTGTAATATTCTAAATGGTTATGATATTAGACAGATTTTTGTCAAAACCATGAATTTAAACATTTTTAAAACAATAAGAAATAGTGAATATTAGTTTTATCACAAAAAATGCTATTAAAAAATGTAGTAATGCTGTAAAGACAATTCAGTTGATCTTGCTGAACTTTTATGTTCAACAGATAGAAACACTGTTCAATACCACTTTCTTTTGTATGTCTTTGGGTGCAATTATATAGTTGGTTTGGGTCCTTTTATTTCCCGAAAAATATAATTTGAACTCATGTCCATGAAACTCACAATGCTCCTAATGCGTTCTCAGAACCTGTAGCATGTATTGGTAAAATGGAAATGCCCTGGGGGAAGATTTATTTCATTTGCAATTTGTTTGGCTCCTGCCACAACTGGACCAAGGAGTTGAGCGGCTGCAGGAGAAAATGAGAAATTGAGCACTCAGTCACCACCCCTGCAATTCCAAAATTTTAATTGCATCGTTCACTGCAAGACTTTGGGTTGAAAAGTTCTGAAAATGGAACGTATCATGAGTATTATATTGCTGACAGAGATTTTTTCTTATTCCAGACATCTCAATCACTGCCAAAGAGTGCAACCCAGCTCCCAGGAGCATGCCTCTGGTAAGGACAGTTACTGCATAAGTCACTGGGGAAATGCAGGCAAATTATGCAGATGAAGAATGTGATCATGTGGATCTTCAGGGAAAAAGTAAAACAATAACATTCTTCAGCTACGTTTGATTATTTAAATGAAGCTGAACCTTTCATGTGCACAAATTGCAAGAGATATCCTACTATCTCTTTTTTAAGTGTCTGAGTGAGAAGTTGGGAGCCTGATTGACAGGGCAGTTAGTTAATTTTGTAGAGATCCACTGTCATGAACAAAAATTTGTGCCTAACTCTGCAGGTGCCTAGAACTTTCTTTACATCAGCTTTCCTCTGGGGAAGCTGTTGGTGTATTTTTATACCCACACAAGTCTTCACAGCACATACTAGGCAGATGATGAGGGCCTAAGCCCTGACAAGGTTTGCAAAATATTCGCTTACTTTACCTGGAAGTCCTGAGCCAACAGATGTGATTAAGCATGAAATAATTAACAGTTCATTTGCCTGGAATAAGGAAACAAAAATGCACTTAAATCTATTGATTTCAGTTCAGGATAATCACTTAGAGGTGCAAGAGCTGGCTTCCTTCTTCTCTGAAAAATTAATGTTATAAACACTAAATCTGTGTTTTCTAAACTGGTAGGGAAGATGTGGTGAGTAGAGGCAAGAAGAGGAAAGACACAAATGAGGAAAACATATTATTTCCATTTGTGATGATGAAGGAGGGTTAGTTAGATTGTGTCCTTTCATGGTGGTGGAGGAAAGCTATCTGGCTTGCAATAGGCAGGTAAGGAAAGTGTATAATTCTGTGAGAGGTCAGTGTTTTAAAGGAGGAAGGTACTCCACAGAAGTTATTACTGCCTCTCTGCCTTTCTGGTGAGTCCCGTGTTCTGGGTGAAGTGGCATAGCTCTGAAAACAGCAAGCAATCCCCCATGCAGGGATGCTGCTCAGCTGAATTCGTAGCATTCTGCTCCCGCAGTCATGGTGAGTAATCCCAGTGCTGAACTATTGTCTATTAGCTCCTCTTGTGTTTGAAACAACTTGACAGGTTCCTGGCATTTGAAAGGAAGAGCTTAGTATTGTGAATCTCTGAGAACATTAGTATACTAACAAAAAATGCAGCTTAAATTACTCTCTCCTTCAGTGTATCTACTGCACTGAGTCTAAATCCCTGTTCAAGGAATGTTGAGCCCTCAGTTGTTGAGCACTTAACCATCCTCATGCTGAGGCGGCTAATTTGAATGGTCTGTATTTCACAATATGGGAGATCATCTAGAATTTAGGTCTCTTAAACCTCCAAGATTCTCCTATGAATGTATTCTTTTGTGGTATTTTAGGAATGACACTCAGCACACTGAGAATTTTAACAGATGCAAATTCAAGTGCCACTGAGTATATTTTTAAAGCCAAATGAGCGTTCTTCAGAATAACTTTCATCCAAAGTTACAAAAGTTCCGCAGCAAACTGAGATGAAATTTAGTAAGTTGTAGCATTACAGACACTGAAGTGTCCTAGAATTTTGCTAACATGACAGATGTGTTACACCTCCCACAGCCTATTCTGTGTTTGCAATAGCTTAGCAAAGAGCCATTCCTATTAATGCTATGAAAAAAATCACATTTAGATTCAAAAGTGATTAAACCCCATGAAAATTATTTAATCAGACACTCAGAGGCATTTGCATCAGTTACTGATACTCAGTACTAAAATGGTGAGCTAGAAAACTACTTCAATTTCAGGGTTCATTAAAAATAAGAAATGGAATTGGTCTTACAAGGTCTTACAGGAATCTGTATTTTTTAAATAAACAATTCTTACCGCAAAAATTACCATTATGGTCATATTAAAACTTTATTACCCTTGCTGCCTTCCCATTATTGTCTTAAAATACTGATATTCAAATAAATAGAGTGACAGGCCTGCTTGAGAATGTTCCTTAGGTTTATTAAAGGAGCACAGAAAAATTCTGTTTAAAGTGAATAGCAAAACAATAAACTGGTCTGTGAAGTAACAGCTTCTAAATTTCTCATGAAACGCTTTTGTTTTTCTGATAACTCAGATTTAAGGCATTTGGCAACAGACTCAACAGCTTAGAGCTATGTCCTAATCTGGACACAATATGTAGTTTTTATTTGCATTTTCCCCCTGAAAAATGATATGCAGTTGGTATGAAATCTCACAGGGAATTCATTTGTGTAAAGTACATACTCTGAAGTCAGATGTGTAAAGTTCTTATTCTCTGGTCAGTCTCTCTTTGGCCTATTTTTTAATAAGAAATAGTGGAATTAAGATTTTAACTGAAGTATTTGGGTGTCAGTCCTACTTCTTACTGTTAGTCAGCCAAGACATGAGTGTCTATGGCAGCTGATAAAGAGACAGTGCCTGAGGCAAATTGGCAAAGCACAGTGATTTACTTTTTTAATTGCTGGCATAGAACTGATTTTAGCTGTTGTATGTATTATGAATAGAAGGCCGTGTATTCTGCACGCTTCATGCATGCAACTTAATGAATGCAGGACTCTGTAAAACCTGATTAGTTGAAGGATGTGTGATTTATCTTAGGGCAATTTGAGTGTGCAGAACTGTCATTCTACAATGTTTAAATACTCCTTTTGTAGGTGAAAGGGAAATTGTATGAATTATCATGTGGATTGATATTTTCTTTCACCACAGCTTTGTTATCTGCAGCAAAGCTAACTGCTTTCAATTTGAGTACTGATAAGTAACAAAGGACAAAGTTTTGATGTAATTAGCATGTAAATGGACTATAATAAATTATTTCCTTGTTAGTCTGATTTAATCTATATTACACTTTTTCTAATTGCTTGTTTCTAATGCATTGTTGCTGTGTTTCTAAATGCTATGCAAAGTATATTCAGCCAACAGAAATTAATATAATTTTAAAGTGTACTTCCTTTTCAAAATGTATGACCTCTTTTGTTCCTCAGAAAGGTGGAAAAACTCAGTTGTTCTTTGTATACAAGCACAAAGGAAGGAGTAACACAAATAGCATATGAAACATAGTGGACAAAAATTACAGAAATGATCAATATTTTTATCCCACAGCATTGGGGATTTTTTTTCTTATTCTTTTGTGCGATCATTGTAAAAGTAATTTTGTTAGCATGAATTCTTCTCTGTCATAAAGTCACTTATTCTGTTAGTCTGTGTTTTATGTAAGAAATGTGATTGTGGCCTGCATTACAAGTGTTTTCCCTTAAGCTCATTTCAAACAGATTTTGGTTCTGGCTATGGCTGATGCATGTTTTTTCTTGTTTTACAGGTGTGCTGTTAGTGACATTGTATATTGTTGCAAGTTTATAGGAAGTAAAGAAAAGGTAAGCCAGGAAGTAAAAAATGACCAAGAGCTCAATGAGGTCAAACATATCTTTCTTTTTTTGTAATTATTCATTCTAACAGTCTTTATTGCAGGGGGAGCAGTTGTGTAAATAACCTAAAGAATTAACCATTCACCTGGATGCTCAGCTTGACATCTGGGCCTGAGCATCTGCTTCCCTGGTGCAGTTCTGTTAGGAGATTGTAAGAGTTAAATATACACAATAAGAGAGGGGAGGAACTACTGATATAACACTGAAAGTGGCAAAAAGGAGAGAATGAAAAGCAAGGCTTCTGTATATTTGTTTGAGTATTACCTCCTCCCAGCCACTCTTTTTTGGTGATTGCTCCTCCACCTCCCCTGATTCACTGAATGTGACTGATTGAATGTGGGTGGTTGGCTCTGCAGTCAATCTGCATGGTGCAAGGGTACAAAGACTTAAAAAATACCTGTAAGTGCTCAGCTAACTAATGGAGAGCTAAAAATAAGTCTGGGACAAGAAAAAAAGAGTGCCTAATCCCTTGTCT
Source organism: Forpus xanthops (assembly GCA_032466535.1). NCBI lineage: Eukaryota > Metazoa > Chordata > Aves > Psittaciformes > Psittacidae > Forpus > Forpus xanthops. The sequence continues at coordinate 10,289 of JASSUY010014262.1, read as the reverse complement.
AGGTAGTCTTTGACTTGGCAAATTAGGAGATGCTTGGAAGCTGTACCCTCCTGGGAGAATGGCAGTGCTATGGTAGCTGCCATTTTCTTGACAGTGCTTCCATTAGGTAGGTAAGACTTTTTGGCTCCCCAAATCTGTTCCCAAACTTTGTATATACACAAATGAATTATTCCAACCATAATATGGATGTAGCTATTGGTACCCTGCTGTTTTTCAGCTGGCAGCAATTCTTGTGATTTTGTCTCATGGCTGAACAACCAGTTATTGGGATATTGCTGTACACTCTGAGAAACAGGATGTAGCTATTAGCCAGTGAGAATAACTTACTGGTTTAGTGCTGTACAGAGAAGTTCCCTGAGTGTTCTGAGTAGTAACAGAAGATCTTTCTTATAAAATCACAAGAAACCTCTTTCTGGCACCCAAGAATCTTGTGCTGCAACTGCTGTATATGCCAAATATGTCTCACATGTAAACATACTATAAATCATCTGTGTTTTATTAGAAAAGCACTACTAAGCTCTGACAAAGGGTACTCTCACTAGGTTCAGCTGTTTGTTCCCGTCTTAAAAGGGGAATGTTGAAGTCCTTTGTGTGATCAGGAATTCCTGGCAAACCCAACTCTTGGGAATGCTGGAGACATAACAGTTTCTCTCAGCTAATAAACACTGCAGGCTGTTATTAAACTAGTCCAGTCAGCATCAGGGCAAGAGCCCCAAATTTACACTAATTGCCAAAAAGGAAGTATAGATGCACTTTATGCAGAAGGGGTTGTACAGTAATTTCTCTTCAAGGTGCACATACCTGTAGGGAGATGGGCTGTGCTTACAGGAGACAGGAGAAAGACTGTACTTGGATTTGGTGGTTTTGAGGTGACTTTTCTATCCCCTCAACACTTCTGTACTGTAATGAAAGTATTGGACTTCCTTGGCACTGACGCTGCTTTGGAGAATGTCTCTAAAGTAGCACCTACTCCTGAGCTGTCTGGAATTTAAGTGTCCCCTGGAAATAGGTATTTAGCACCTAGGGAATGCAGATCTTTGCCTGGGGTATTTGAGACTAATTTATACTGGTGTTCCTGACCTCAATGTCTTTATATATGTATATAAAACCTTTTCCACCCCCTTCCATCAACCTGAACAGTTTGTTCAAACTAGATGTATTAAAACTGCTGATAGATGCTCATAGTTACCAAATGGATTGAAGTCAATGGAAGAGGGAGAAGCAATACGCTTAGTGTCACTGTATCCTTTAATCACAGTTAAGGAAAAATTCGGTTATATTTCACCAGTAAAGACCTAGGCTGATTCTGTTGAATCTAGACATGTCACATCCTTGAACTCAATGGTACTGCTGTGAATTTCTGAGTGAGATGTTGTCATGGGTTCAGCAGCAGCAGTCATTTTTCTTTAAGCAGTAGCTGGTGTAGTATTGTGTTATGGATTTTTA
>JASSUY010014261.1:0-24600 GCA_032466535.1 Forpus xanthops | reverse complement strand
GATCTGCTGGTCACGCTCCTTTTGATGCAGCCCAGGATACGGTTGGCTTTCTGGGCTGCAAGAGCACACTGCCAGCTGGTGTTCAGCTTCTCATCGATCAAATGAAGAGAAACTGGTTTCTCATGGCCATACAGCTCCTGCCACTCAGACTACAGCTGTTTCCAATCCTACACGTGTTTGCACAAAAAATAGCTGAAGGCTGAGGTTGGAGGAGGAAGGGAATGGCTGTGCAGAGAGTAATGTGCTGCCCTATCAAAGAGAGTAGGTGAAAGTTAGGACAGGTTTTACAATGCCATTTCAGCCATCCCAAAGCACCTCTCAGCAGAACCAAGAGGTGAAGAGCACATTAAGCGCTCTCTGTGTGTGTAGTAGGAGTGAAGAGCACATCACCTGTACCTCAGAAGAAGGCAAGGCACAGGGAAGAGCTCTTGCTTTCCTGGCTCATGATTTCTTGCTTATGCTGCTTCTGAGACAGTGACCCCACACAGAACAGGCCACTCAACCCCAGCCACAGCCTCATTTATTGCCTTGGGTTGCAGTTCATTATTGTGAAAGAGCTGGAGAAGGCAGACCTGGCAGCTCAGCCTGGACACTCTTGGGCCCTTTGGGTACTGTGGCCATCCACAGGTTAGCCCTGCCCTGGGTATTCATTTGGCACGCTGGGCTTTTCCTTTCCCAGACGCATCAAATCCCTCCTCTTCTTCTGTGTCCCAAGGCTACCACCTTGGCTGGGCTGAAGAATAAGCAGCAGAGAAAGCAAGTGCTTTACACCCATGAGAGGGTGTTTCTGTGTAAGCTGTCAATATTGAGTTGTACTGACATGCAGCCCTGGCACAAATGCACACAGCTGTAACCTACACAACAAAACTCCAGACAAGCATACGCTGATGATGGGAGCTGGGGTCATGGCAAGAGAGCAGGTTTCTGGCCACCAACAGCAGAAATTTGGGTTAATTTTTTATTCCAAGAAAGCTTCCTTTTTAATTTAAAGCGCTCTCTCGTCCTTCTGCCTTCCTTCTCTAAACCAAACATCCTTTTACCTACTGGAGATTTACTGCCAGTGAATAAGATGAAAAAAACATTTCTCTTGCGATGTCACAAAGCCCCATCCGTTCTGGGGCAATTGCATGTGTGTAATTTTCCAGGTGGCAGCGATAAGCAGCCCATGTGTACACAAGAATAAACAGTATGGCTCTTAGATGCTACTTCAATTACCCTGGATTATTTCCGCAACACCTGTACAGGCCCTTAACCAAAGCCTCTGGCTGACTCCAAGTTGACAGGGCATTCGATGCTGTCAAGACAACCAAATACCAAGCACAGAATTTAGAAAGTGTCTACAAACAACACTGGAGTTGTTGGGATATTTCAAAGTGTCTTGAGCAGCTGTAGGCAGCTAAAGTACATAAAAGGGAAGAGCAATTAATTGACACTACTGATTTATAACATACACAAACTGGAGAAGCAGGTGCCTAAATGCCATGTTCTTGGCTTGCTCCCGAAGCCCCGGTAACAGATTTTCAGTTCCTCCCAGGCACGGTAGGAAAAAAAAGCAATGATTTACTGCAGTGATTGTGGAGTCAGGTAACTCCAGTATGAAGGGTTATTTCCTCTTATCCATTGACAAACAAAATGAAGGGCCCTGCCTCTATGTAAGCGTAAGAAAAAGCCCAGTTCCAAGGCAGCTGTTTCCATCCTAGTGTTCTCTTGAATATATTTTAATTTTCACATTTAGTGGTACATAACTCCCTCTTACCTCAAATCAGAATTTCAGATTCTTCAGACCATTCATGCTCTTCCTAAAGCTAATAAGTTTTGTTGATGGTCAGTAGGAGAACTAGCTCCAGTGCAGACCCTGATCCAGTGTACAAGCATCAGAACGGTGAAGTACACAGGAAAACCATGTACCTCCCTCCACACCTCTGCTTCAGCAAAAGACACAGAAAGGGCACATGTAGAGGTCAGTCCCGCTTCTGGGCTTGGCAGAGACCCTATGTTTGCTGTATGAAGCTAATGCACTCATATGAGATGTCAGACAGCAATATATATGCCTCAGCTAGAGAAAAAAGGCTAGAAGAAGCTCCTGGGTTCATGAAGCTGAGCCACTCACTGCCCCAAGCATTGTCTCTTAATCCCCAATGTGAGCTTTCAGACAGGACCTTCCCCTTGCACAACAGCCCTATGACACTCCACATCAGACAGTGGCTAGGCTGCTCAGCTGCTCTGTGTGTGCAGGAGCTGGATTTTCAGCATACATCCACTGTTCAGAGCCCCTGATGTTTTCATGTGTCCCTGAAAAGTCTCCAAATTCCCTGGCAGTCTTATTCCCTAGCCTTAAACCTTAGCTACATAAGGTTGTACCCCTTGTTGCTCCTGCCGCCAGGCCTGTGATCCCCTCTGATCCCTCTTGAAATCCTCAACTGCCAGTTTCCTACATTGAACTCCCTTCACATCCTTCTCAGCTTGCCCCATGCCAAGGACTCTGTTCTCCCTCATCTCTCTGTCACACACCTGGGCCTCTCTGTTCCTCACATCTCTGGTCACTCACACTGTCATCCAGTATGCTCCTTCCCCAGCAATCTTCTGCACTTCAGACTTCTACCTTCCCTGTTACCTGCTGAGCATTTGGCTGCAGTGTCAGCTCCACAGCCAACCGGTGACCCAAAAGAGGTGAGAAGAAAGCAAAACCTGTGACATGGAAGCCTACCTACTTCCTCTCTCTGATTGTACGGTCATACGGGACTGATTGGTACCAGAAAGGTGCAGGCACTGGGCACCATCCAGACACAGCTCATAGCTCTTCTATGAATTAAAAGAAGGAAAAACTTACTGGGTGGTTGTGGGTAGTGTCCAAAACCAGCCCTGGTGATGTTCTTCAGTTGGTGCTGCACCTTGGGTAGTCCTTAAAGGCTGGATCTGAAGCAGCATGCAGCAGCTTGGGGACATCTCTGTGCGTAGGCATGAATGCAAAGGTCACAAGAGCTGCAGAGGCTCTTGCAGTCACACACGAAGGGTGGCTGTACCAGCTGAGCCAGGAACAGCTCACAGGGAGCAGACAACAGAGTCAAAGATCCTGTGAAAATAAAATCAGCCCAAAGGCTTGAAAGGAGACAAATTTTTTACAAACCACGCTTTTTCTGCAACGCTAACAAATTGTGATCAAGAAATCCACCTCTTCTTACAGAGAAATTCACCCGACTTGCTCCTGCTCTGCAGAAATGCTTCTGAGCCCAAAGTGAGTGCAAACAGAGTGAGTATGTCAGAGCCTGTGAAAATCTAGCGAATCTTTATGGGAAATGGCAGCCCCACAGAAATATACCCAAGTCTGACTTTGAAACCTAGTCACGACAAGTCCAACCTGAACACCAGGAATGGTGTCAAGAGGATGACTTTCATGAAGTATCCAGGCAGCTCACCCGTTCCACCACACTCACAGTGTCCCTGCTACCTTCCCAAGGGCTGGTGGCTCTGATGCTCCCTGACTGGCTGCTAAAACCTCTGTCTCCACTCCCGGGATGTAGCCCAGCATTTTTGCTTTAGCATTCTGCAGTGCAACAACAATGTAATATTGAAGAGGAGCATGAAACCAAATGTGGTCTCAAACTACATCTCCCCAGGAGCACTGCACAGGTTCATTGTTCATTTTCATATTTAATTCATTCCAAAATTCCATTTGTGGATCCTGTGATGTGGGCTGACCCAGTGCAGCACAGAATCAAGGATTCTCGCCACAGGATGGGAAGAGCTTGAAGAGCACTCTTCTACTTTCTGTGTGTCTTGAACGTAACTGTGAGGCACATGCCTGGGTTCCCATGGTTCTGCAGCTTGGGCCTGGGATCTGGAGTTAGAGGTCTGTCTTGGTGCTTCTTGGGCTCACTTTTCAGAAGGGATAAGCACCAAACTGAAGTTTTTGGGAGCTGAGCTTTGAAATTATAAGAATTATTTGGTGACAGTGTGAAAAATTAGGCATATCTTAAATTGTGTCCCCAAAGCTTTTCAATTTCTCACCTTAATCTATCTCAGTTTTACCAAAACAAATCTACCTTACTTTAAGCTAGCTCAGTTTGCCATCAGCAGAGGACATCACTCCCATTGAATACAGGATGTTGTACACAGAAACTCATAAGGCACTCCAGGTGATAGAGATGAGCAGCAATGATAATAAAGAAATGAGAAAACAATTTCTCCTCAGAAGCAGGGTTTGAATACCATGCAGTAAATTCGTAAGTGGAACAGTCAAGGAAAACCAATCTTGCCTCATTGCTCAGTAAGTCAGTAATGTACATTGTGTGCACTGAATGAGGCAATGAAAAAGGAAAAAGCAGAATATATGATCAGGTAATCAGCAGTATGCAAAAAAAGACTGAATTGAAGTGGCACAGAGCTCCCTAATCTTGGTCTTTCCTATCTCTGGCTGCTTGAATCTGCAACCTTAGTGTTCTTTGAAAAGAGATTTTGGGTTATAAATGAGTATTTATATTACAGGAATACCCTAATTTCCCCCTTATAAGATAAGGGTGAGACAAGATGCACCAGTACAGGCACAGCACCTGATCCAGCAAGTTTACAATCTGAAGAGACTAGTATAGAAGGAAGAGGATGTAGGGGAAATAAAATAAATACATAGTGTCATGTGCAAGTATATATATATATATATGCACATGCACATACACAAAAATGCATGCATATATACATATATGTTACATATGTATCCATTTAGATATGTATATGCATGGGAATCTGCAGAATATATATAATTATATGTGTATATGTCTTGAGTATTTACGGATGCACTGCCTTTCCCCAGCTGCCTCACAGACTTGCTAACATACAGTGGCTGGTTTTCCTGCTGGTGTCATCTCATCAGCGAGCTGCAAGAGGCATATCAGAGACACAGCCTTCCAGATTTACAGGAAGATGTTCCATGCATAAGGTCAAGTGCAGTGATATCACAAAAAATGTATGTGAAAGGAATAGGCACATTTTCTGAAAGCTTCTAGGAAATTACATTTATAATTAGGTTTGGCTGAAAATGGTTTGAAGAAACATTTCAATGGGAAACTATTTTTAAATTTCTTCTACTTACTTGTCTTTTTGTAGAAATCATTCATTTTGATTACTCAGTTTTGAAGGACAGAGAGCAAACCCTGATTTTTTAGTTTCCAAAGCGATTTGTGTGTGCTTCACATGAAAATTCAAACTCAATGTATGAGTTTTAACATAAAGAAACACTTTTCCACTGTGAGGGCGAGCAAGCACTGGTGCAGGCTGCCCTGGGAATCTGTAGAGTCTCCATCCTTGGAGACATTCAAAACCTGCCTGAACACAGTCCTGGACAGCTGGCTGTAAATGTCCCTGCTTGAGCAAGTTGGAACAGATAACCTTTAGAAGTCCCTTCCAATCTCAACTACTCTGTGATTCTGTTCTTCGGGCTAAATATAGAACTCTCATGATTAAGATTTCTAATTCATCATTTGCTCTCATCTGCAAATGGCAAAAGTGGTACTTAGTAGTTTTCAGTTATTTTTGAGTCAATAAACCCTAAATGTTTTCCAGAGGAAATATAGATTCATCTAAAATGAAATGAAACATAATCACAGGATATGCCATTTTCTCACTCAAGGCTTACTGAACCTCCTCATTCTGTGTCAGAGGACCCCAGAAGGGCTCCAAAGATCCCAGTAATGCAGTTTTTATCATTAGTAACTATTTATTTTCTTGGAAGGACTGTGAGCTCTGTGAGGCACATTCAAATGGTTACCAGTGAGTAATATTTATCATACGTGCATATTGAGACACATGCACTACTCCCATCCTTCAGGTCCTAACAGAGATGTCCTGTAAACACCTGTGCGCTATTAGGACATGTATTTCCATGTCAGTCTCACACAGAGCAGCCCTTGCTTCTAACCTCCAGTGTAGTTTTTTCCTGGAGTTTCGTTGATTCATGTTTGAAGTGAGCAATTATCTATTTTAACCAACCTTACCAAACGCAACATGAGGGTTTACAAGAGCACTGAACATACCAGGAAACCCACACAAACTCTTTTGCTTTCTCAAAAGCCTTCTTTTGCTGTGTGCAGATTAACAAATCAAAGTGCCTGCAGTGGTGACTAATGCCTCCCTGGAAGAAAAAGACTGGTTTTATGTGATCTGCTGTACTTAGCAAACCTGCCTTTCTTCATACTCACCAGTGTAAATAAAGACTAACTGAAATCAGTGGTTATATCAGTGACAAACTGGGGTGTGTAGTGGGACCTCATTCAAGCCCACAGGGGTGAATATACAGTTGTTGACGAGTGTGTATATCTCAGGCCAATGTCTCAGCTTTCAAAAAGACTGGGAAGCCTTGAAACTGTGTATTGCATCTGTATTAGCTGAACTCTGCTCTTTGAAATATCCCTTCTCATTCTGAACCAAAAGGGAAGAGAAATATTTTGTTATTAATTAGCATTTCTCACTCAAAGTGCCCGCCCTTCCTTCTAGGCCTGCTATGCAGGTATGACTGAAGGAGGAATGACTTTTCAGAGGAGGAAACTAATGGACCTATGAATCTAGGAGACAGTGCTCTTCAAAATGTGGGGGAAAGACAAGGAAGGGAGGGCTGAGAGGAGGCAATCACTTACATGCCACATGCTTCTGTGAGTCTTTGCAAATCTCTTTTTCATTGAACCTTATTTCACAGCTGCATTCAGTTGCTCCAGACTTACATGAGCACAATTGTCAATCAGTGTTACAAATGGTCTGGCTCTCAGTCTGCAGTTGTTGGCTGTCACACAGATTTCCTATTAATCCTGATGGCTCAGAGTCCCATTTTGAGCACCTTGCCTTAAGTATGAAGTTAAACACAGGGAGTTTTGTCCTGTTTCTGATATAAGCGACTTAAAAAACATGTACTTGACTCAGGAAACTTCTACTACTTCATATTTCTTGATAAAGGTACTTCCAAAAAAAGCGCCTGTATGTGTGGCAGTGTTTGCTAGAGGCACACTGGTAAATGGGTACTCTGTGTCCTTTCGGTTGGCATTAGGATTGTAATGAATCATTGATAAAGCTAATAATGTACTCAGTTTAATCTAATATTACAGCATAGTAGCTGCACCCAGTACTTACAGCACAGGAATATACAAAAGTAATTAATTTTACACTACTGAAGCTACTGCAGTTGAACCTCTCCAGGTTATGAAAGTCTGACAAAACAAGTGATGAAAATGATCACCATAGACTGTGGGGCTGAGCTTTAAACAGCTGGGCCAGGCTCAGTGGCACTTTAACAAAAGAGGATGCAACATAATCTAATGTATCCCAAGCAGCCCATAAACTGGCCATTGACACCTACATATGAAACTGAGCTACATCAGAACACATTTCAGGCAGGCATTGCTGCTTCCCAAGTCTTTCATGCAGCATTATGAGTGTTTACTTTACAAGCAGACTCACTTCATTTGCAAAGTAAGAATAGAGAACATGGGCCAAAGGTAATCATAGCCTTGAAGACAGCCCCTTTGTTGGTACATACATTAGTAGCTCTTTGATGGAGTCATGCAGTCCTGGACCAGATGAAGCTCTGATCCACTCGCACCCTGAAACGGCAAATTAAGCATTTTCTTTTAAATTATCATTTTTTATTACTTAAATCAGAATCCTATATTCCAGCTTATTATATATTTAAGTAGTATTCCTAAGCAGACAATTCTCATCAGGTATTGTATCCTATCCAGGTGCAAAAATGTAATTGAATTCTGCATTTTCTGAGTCTTCATAAACTGTAGTGTTAACTGCAACATGAGAAGGGTAGGAAAAGAAAGGAGAGAACAGGACAGGACAAGGATAAGACTGCCTTGAGCTTGTGAGGCCATCAAGCCCAGTCTCCCACCACATATAATTGCTTTTAGAGATGTTTCCAGCTTAGAGACACACATCTCCCCTCTCTGCCAGGCTCACTCTCAGGAGCGAGATAAAAGAAACATCAGCTCAAGTTCCCAGCCAGCCTCTGAGGGAAAACATCCTCTTCCTACCCAAATGCCTGGCATGTCACATCTCTAAAGGAAAATCAAACAGATGGACTTGACCAAACAGGAGTTCATTGGGCAGGAAAGTTGAAGAACAGAAAAAGCTCCCCAGAGACAAGCAGCCATCCTACAGCTTGACTCTTGGGGGAGACCTGTTAAGTGGGATGGCTGCAACCCCCCACTGCTTCGGGCTGGATAAACAGAGATGTCCTTCTCCTCAGCACCCTGCAAATTCCTCAGTTTTGACTCCCATTGTTCAACCATTTGGCAGTGGCAGGGAGAGCAATGAGTCCCCTGCTAGGGAAGAAAGCCTGCAAACAATTTCTCACTTTCACTCCATGTCTGTAATTTCTTTACCTCAAGATTCCAAAAGCATGTAGTGTTTCTACTCACCTTAAGTCATGTAGGGCTGGTTTGCCCTTTGCTATCATAACAAAGGAATGTTTTTCACATTAGTTACAACATGACTGCTGTTCTTCCTCAGGCTACCAGGGCTAGGTCAAGCTAGACATGGTGGGGCTGAGCTGTGCATCAGGTCCTAGCAAAGTCAACTGCCCCAGAAACATCTACCAGGCTCATGTGTCATGTTTAGTAGCAACACTAAGGAAGCAGAAGAGTTCAGTGGAAAATATAGTCCAAAGGCAGATATAAAACATTAACAGAGATGGAACACCACCAGGAAACAGAAGTACTCTAGCCAACTGAAATAACAGTGAACATTGGAAAATTGCTATTAATCTAGGAGATAGCCTGTCAGAGCTGAAAAACAGGGATTCGGCACTGTCCCCCCTGGTTTTGCTACCTCTTAGCTCGATCTTTACAGCTAATCTACTTTGTTGTATTTATTTTATGAATCTTGTCCAGCTGGGTCATGGATGAGTTTTACAGAGAAAGTTCACTATGTTGATCAACACTGGCGTGAATTTTGCCCCAAAACCCCACAACTCTGCTAGCAGTATGTTGAGTTTTATAGTGATAGTCACTGCAGACTCGTATTTTGAGCATTCTGCTTTATCACTAGGACCGCTTGTTTGAAGGGAGAAGATTCTTACAACCACACAATGTGGTTTTTTAGCAGTGAAAATTTCTACAGTCAGTTTTACCTCTGAAGTTACCATAAATTTCCACCATCTGCTTCCCTCTCTCTTTAGAGATCTATAATGATAACAATAACAGATCATAAACAATTATGAAAGGTCCTAGCAAACTCATTTCTATCCATAAAGATGGAAACTGCTTTGACTATTGTCCCTGCTGTCCATCGTTCCCTTTATAAGTTGAAGTCTCTTCTGTTCCTGTGCTCATTTTGTTGCCATTTGGCCTAGCTTTCTTCAGCTTCTCTTCAGCTTTGTACAGAGGAGATTAAAACAGAAAAAAGAATAATGAAGAAAAAAAGACCCAATTTCTTGAGATGATTTTTCTTCTTGGTGAGAACGTCTGTCTCTTCAGAGATACCAATTAACATTCTCATCAACTCTCTGGACCTAATCTAAATATGAATAAAATATCAAACCCTTCCTAAAATTGTTCTTTGTTCTTCTTAACACACACAAATTAACTTTTTGACATGATGCCAGGCAGAACTTCAATACAAAATGCACAATTCCTCCCCCTCCACATTTGCATACCTCAGCGCTGCCCCATGTGTCACTGGACACTGCTACTGTAACAATGGACACTTAGTCTTTCCAAAAACATCCCAGTAACGTGTAGCAACTCCGAAACGTCCCCAGACTTTGATACTTTTGGGTATCTGCATTATGATACACCATTTATTAACAGATGACAGTCTCTGTCTTTAATCTAACCATACCTTTTTATTGGCTTAAAGAATGAAGCTTGTACTGAGCACAGAACACCTCATAGAAAGATGAAGAAACTCTTCTATATAGGAACATTTGCAAGGTTCTTGCTCATTTTTGGCTAATTATGGTTATTTCCACATATAATTACCCAAATTGTTCTTGCAATCAATGCAATTGTGCTAAGTTGTTTAAAAATCAGCCTCATTAGATTTTGCCTGGTAAAATGTACTGTTTTTCAAAACCTAATTTCTTATCTTCTATTAGCTGCCAACAGGCCTTTAAAAGCAAGCAGGCTTTCTTTCGTCGTCCTCCTCCCTTTCTTGTCTGCCGGTGTGAGGTTTTTTACATTCATTACGGCTTAGCAATAGTCAGAAAATTGCCTATGCCTCCCATAAAAAGCTATTATATGCATCTGCAAGTTATTGTACAGTTCACTTTCATTTACAAAACTGTAAAATGTCTAATCTTGATGGCTGTGGAATTAAAAGAATATTTCAAAAAGTGAATATTGAATGTTTAGGCCCTTCTGACTTCTGCATCTCTGCCTGGTTATCCACCTTGCTGCTTTTATTTCCTTTCCAGAAAGTTCCCTTTGTCTATGCAGTCACGTACAAGGAGAAACTGTAACTTGACTGTGGCTAGCATTGCTTCACAGGAGCTGTCATGCTGTTAGCAAGCTTTTGGGCTGGCATCATTAGTACATGATGCTTAGAACTAGCAAAAAGTGGGGCTTGTGCTCTGGGGAAAGAAGGGCACTGGGGTGAAAGGGAAGAGTGGTACTCTGGAGCTGCCTGCGATGAGGCTGAGAATGGCCATGGCACTGCTCCAGCGGCGCATCAGAAAGACGTTGCCCCTTCAGTGGTACATGTAACCTCACTGGCACCCTCTGTGGTGGGAGAGCCAGCTCTATCAGCTCAGCAGCCTTGAGTTACACCAGGAGGTGATAATTGTTGAAAGAGTAGCAGTAAGTGCCACCCTGAGTGTGAACATTCCCTGATATGTCTCCACAATCATCTGTCTGAAGGATACTTTTTAGCAACATGTTTTCTTTTGGAATAAAACCTATTTGCTCATTAATAGTAGCGACTTGAGACTCTCTCTTGAGACTGTTTTCTTTTAGATAAAATAAATCTCTCGTAGTCCTGAGGACATGTCAGGATCACGATTTGTTCTAGAGAGGAAGACATGAAACAGGAGAGGAAGACAGGTACAGATAGAATATAATTAAACAGGACCTTGAATTTAGTAGGGGCACTGACTGAGTCACGTGAAGGGGATTGTAGCATGAAAGGTGCTCTCCCCAGTTTCAGTGTTCACAGGTGAGTGGGGTCTCAGGAGGCTGAACTCCAGGCAGCCCATCAGTGGGTGGTGTGTGGAGCCAGGCTGAGTCTCCTTACTCTCCAGTCTGCAATGAGGTCCCATGGGTGCGAAGGCAGGATTTGATCCACATCATCTTCTGAAAGAAAAAAGTGACAAGCCTAAGCACAGCTTCAACTGATTCTTCTCTTATCCGAAGATCTGTTATTTTCAATGCAACCCTCTGATTGTAAAAGAGATGTCAAACTGACAGAGAGTAGATTTAGAGTAGTTATTAAGAACAAATTCGTCACTATGAGGGTGCTGAAGCACTTGGAACAGGTTACCCAGACAAACTGTGGCTGCCCCATCCTTGGCAGTGCTCAAGGCCAGGTTGGATGGGGCTTGGAGCAACCTGGTCTAGTGGAAGGTGTCCCTGCCCATAGGAAGGGAGTGGAACTGGATGATCTTTAAGGTCTCTTCCAACCCAAACCATTCTATGACTCTACATTGATCATCTGTAAAAGCTGCACTATAAAATACCTCAGACATGGTTTTAAGCAACCCAGACAGAAAACCAAAAGAAAGTTCTTTAAATGAAGATACAAGTATTCTTGTGACATTTCCATACAATTGCAATTTTCAAGGGAGCCCACTGCTCATTATTACACAGGCTGTTCTTCAGAGGCCAAACCTGACCTTTTAGTCAGATACAACTCCCATTTGTCTGGGCTTATTCATACAGCCTACAATTTTGTTTGAATTCTGCACTGACTGAGAAAATTTTAAACTAGACTGGAGAAGTAATTAGATTAAGAGTAGGGCTATTAAAAAGTCCTGCATTGGCAGAGAAATGGCTCTGCCTCAGGAGCTAAGGATCTTATTGTACATGTAGTTTCCAGGAATCTAGGTTTAGAGGAAAAGTGCTTTATAACAGTGTATTGCAACTGTAGGGAAAAAGATGAGGTTAAAGAATGGCCCCAGAGAGGCTAATCAAACTAGGACTTAATAGGCCACTCAAATATCCAGCTTTTCTGTATGGTAGATCACAGGTCAACAAAAGGACTGCCTTGCAAACTCTGTCTCCCCTGCTTTCAGGGTTGTGGAAATCACTTTTTCTCCAGTACACATTCACATAATACTCCTGGGGCAGTCATATTCATTATTTCTGTGGAATACCGTTTTTCCCCTGCTTTTATTAGAAGCTAGCAGCTGGAAAAGATGAGGAGCCAGCAACATGTGATCAGAAGAGTCTTTGGGGACCGCCAGGCAGCTCTCCATAGATCACAGCTGGAAATTTCTAGACAGGTTGAAAAGAATTGGTCTCACTGTTCCTCTGTGCACCGACACTATCTTTAATTGTGCCAATAAGGATATTTAGTAGAGTATTATATGGGTAAGTTATGAGTTTTCTGAATTTTTCTATTAATAATCTAAATTCAGGGGCAAGGAGCAGGCAAATGGAAGCTCACAGCTTGCAGCATTTCCAAAGCTGTATTGAAGTCTCAGCCTTTTGGGTAAGATGGTAGTAAGCACAATCATTAATTTGAAAAACAAAAAGGGACAGAAAACATGCAAAAACACTAAGGGAAAATAATCTCATTAAATTGGAAGAGATATAAGAGCTGGGGAAGTGACCAAGCTTCAGAGAGCTGGAGGTGCATGGCAGGGCTGTGCTCTGTCAAACTCTGGCCAAGCCAGTTGGAACACCTCCCTGTGTTTCCCAAAGGTAAGAAAATGCCATCAATACTCTCCTCCAAGCATATTTGTGTGTATGAAAGAAGGGAAGGAAAGAGTCTTCTTTCCATACAGCTATTTTCAAACTGTCTTTCATTTACCTGGCTCCAAAGAATGGCTCTAGGATTAGAGATATACTGATGATCACTTATATTTATCGATCAAACCCTTCTCCCCCCAGAGTGTATATTCTAATGTAGAGAGATCCTTGAGCAATAGGGATGAAGGAACTTGGAAATGGAAAATGTCCAGAAGGTACATCTAGGTGCTTTTCTTTAGCAACAGGAGCACTGATCAGTTTGGATGTCCAAAGATTTGCCTAACTCCTGTTAAAACATTACATCTAGTTTTCTTGTTGCCCATGAATTATTGTGAGTATTTCTTTGACAGTTGTTATAGAAGTACCATACACTTTGCTAGTATCCATTTCAGTTTCAGAAAACATAATATTTAGATGTTATGGATTATTCCTCTTGTAATTAAACTAGCTCAACAAGTTAATTGTTCAACTTGTTTAACTTGTCAACTTGCTCAACTCCAGTTGTGGTTTAGAATTCCTCTCTTTTCTCCAAAACAGGACATACTTTAGCGAAGTTCCACTTGCTCTTAATTTCTCCATTTCTATAGACAAAAATCTTCTAAGTATTTTGCTTCAATTGATTTCTCAACTGACTGCAACATTTTCTCGTCTTCTTCAGAATTCTGCATACCACTGAGATGGCCAGAATTGACAGCTTCACCTCTCTTGTTATACATATGTGTCTGCGTGTAAAACAGAACACTGTATCTTGCAACAAAAATATATATTCAAATTAGAGGTTTACTGGCATCATGTCTTCCTAGTGTGCTAAAATAATTTCCAGCATGCTATATTCGGTGTTTCTATTTATGCATCCTGTATTTTGCTTAGCAGTAAGGATTAAAAGAAAGCAGGCCATCATGCGTTATGAGGATGTTAACACTCTCCTCTCTGAGCAAACCCTAACCTATTAGTATTGGGATTGATTCTTGGTTTTAGCAATACATTTAGAATCATTCTTTTCTGGCTTCTGTGTGGGGAGCAGGGGCTTGGACTCAGAAATGCAACAAGGCTCAAGAACAGATGCTCCAGAGTAGCGTACTGTCTCCTGGTTTTACACGATTTATTCCCTTGAAGCCTCAGCTATAACTGAGGGGAGTTGTGGAAAACCCCCTATTGTCAGTTTATTTGCTACTGAACAGCCTACCACTTCTCTTCAAGGATGGCTAAGAACCAATGTCTGAGAGCTGTTGGGTCTGGATGCCTGTGCCAGCAGCATCACAAATGCTGGCCCCTTCCCTCTCTTCAAGCAGGAGACACAAATGGTTTTTTGGGGAGTCCTACCTCCTTTAATAAGCTTGACAGCTCAGCCTGGACCCTTCAGGAAATAGGGACTCTGAAAGGGTAAAAATGACAGTTCAATATGGTGAGAAGTATCTGTGATCTTGTACTTTCTCCTTCGATTCATTCTAAGTCCCCATTAGTCCTGACATGCTTTAACACCAAACAGGGCACTCTCAATAGCTTTTACTTGGCTATAGTGGCCCTTACATGTCTCTGGTATTGCACAAGCACTACATCAAGGTTTCGTGTGCAATAAAGAGGAATAAAAGCCACCAACTTGTCTGCTCATATCCTTTCATAGCAAAAAAAAAGTCCTTGAAGAGCCCTCACTGCCTGTTGTGATGTGGCTGACAGAACCCTCCAGCTGCGGAAAAATTGGTTTAAGGGACTTAGAAATGGGATAAGAGTTTATTTGCAAATTAAACTATGTAAGCTATCATCACTGACTAATTACAGCACTTTGCTTTTAAGTATGAGCATTTATTATACCAAATAACTCTGCAAGAATAGCTATCTAGATTTTTAGTAATGCTGTGGAGGAAGGAAGAAATGAACATTTGATATTTTCTGTCATTTGACTAATCTGAGGGCAGAATTCATTTTACCTAACCGTAACTGTTCAAGTGGTAAGTGTGAATCTAAGATCATAATCTGTGCTTTCTCTATGCTGGAAGAAGAGAGACAGACGGAGCCAGAAGGTGATTCATAGACAACTAGTTTACATGAGGTTATAGCATGTCATGGGAAAATGGCAGACTTACATATATGATAAAATGTTTACATTAACCTATGACTTCAGTGTCAGAATATAAACCAATTAAGTATCTCCAGCCTTCAGAACAGCATGGTACATCCTTCATATCCTATTTCCAGGTGCTCAGGCTCCAGGTGTTTTTTCTTATCGTGATAAGTAAAACAAATTAATAAAACTGAACCCATCAGTCTTCCTGCATTCCTATTATCAGATGATAAGAACACAGTTTGAGAGTTGGAGATATTTTTCCCTTTTCGTCAACAAAATTAAAATAAGCAAGCATCCCTCCATGCTTTGACAACTATCTTAACCTCACTTTTCGGACGGGGAGGGGTTTCACTGGTGTAAATTGAAACCTAGTAAAATGCCAGTGGTGACACTGGGCTCTAACTTCTAGCAGCACACAGAAAGAAACTGCAAACTGGAAACTGATCACTTCAGACCAACAGGAAGTTACAAAGCAATGAAAAGATTCAGTCCCAATAAATGTAAAATCCTAAAAAAAAAAAAAAATACAAAAAGAAATGGCAAAGAACCTAAGGATTTCATAAGTTTATTGTCATTTTTTTAGGCAATGATGTTTTTTCATGTAATCAAGCAACACAGTTGTCACAAGGCAGGTAGGGAATCAGAAGCAGGAGTGTGTCATGAAATCTCTGCTGTTAAGCTGTAATTCAGTACTACAAACAGGATCTTTATTGATGGCATTGGAGTATCTGTCATTATGATTAAAGTAACTACTTTGTTGAGCCCTGTGTCTATCAATGGACAATATCAAAGGCTTCAGAGGAAATGTTCTACTATGAAGACTGAATACACGTATGGAGGTGAAAATTCTTCCCTGCTTGACGGTTAGTAGGTTGCATCATTTGCTCACTGTTGTCTTCATCCCTGCAGTTACGTGAATTTCTTTACCAGTCACTAACTCACCCAGCCTTTTGCAAATGTCAGTTAAGTATCTGGGTGTAATACTGAATTCCAGTCACCAATATCCCAGATTGCCTGGCCCAGATCTGACAGCTAAATACATGGTGAACTGGGGTGACCTAAAGCTTAAAACACACACTCCTGGCACTGCAGAGAGACCCCCACATGAACAGAGATTTGTTTTTCCAGTTACTGTTCCAGGAGATAAATTTGTACCAAATCTCATCTTCACTTTGTTCTAACTCATCATTCCCTACTGAAGTGAAGGAGAAAACAATCATGAAGCAATGGCAAGACTAGGATATCAAGATCTCAACTGACTCAGTTCCTTCAGCACAGAGCACTTCCCTGCTTGGAAGGCTGGTGAGATTCATCACTGGGCTCTGTGATTGCATGGCTGGCTGAACCCATGTAGAGCTAGCCCAAACACATCTTCATCCCCGGCATTATAGATAAACCCACAACAATGTTCAAGAGCCTGCTTGCTGAGCAGTATGGCTGCCCTTTTGTTGCTTCAAATAGAAACCTGTACTATCTCAGTGGTTAAACTTAATCAAAATTTGAAACTGAACAAAAAATTGAACACGTTTCAGTGTCAAATGTCAGTTTTAAACCTTTAGAAATAAACGTGGTGGAGGAGCACCTTCCAGAAAGCAATGAGTAGCACTGCAGACCTTCCAGAAAGTGACGGGGAGATCTGCAATCTCCAGAGAGGACTCACTTCTATAGGTCTTATGGTAGACTGCATTTGCAGTGAGTACAGGATTAGGAATGGTATCTGGAGGAGAAAATGATCTCCCAGAAGGCAGGTGAAACTCTAACCCTTCCTTCTCATCGTCCAGACTTAGTGACTCATTACCCTTGGGTGAGAGGAAATCTCTGTCCGTGTATCTTGGCCAGACCTGAGTGAGAGGAGTGAAGAGGGGCAGAGTGAGCAAAGTCTTAGGTGTCATGTTTAGCAGATCTAACACAAAAATAGAAAGGAATCAGGGGGAAAGAAACCCTGTGAAGACAAGCCAAGGGGAAAAAAAAGGAAGCAACACCAACACCCAGAACACTTTCTGCAGGACTGAAGGCAGACACAGTCCTCAAAGAAGCCAAATCCTCAGATTCCTGCCTTGATTACTTTGGGACAGTAGAAAAATTCTAGCATGAAAGGAAGAACGAAGCTAACTCAAGACACCCGGTTCTAGAAATTAACAACTGTAGCCTTAAACATACGTTAAATATGTTTTAAATCAATTTAGTTTTCTTTTTGAGGACAGGCAAAGTCGGCACACCAACCAAGAGTTGTATCACTTACTTGAGGCACAGCAGAGGTGAAGCCAGGTGAAGGGCCAGCTCCTGGGGACTTTGTTAGACAGCAGGGGGAAGAAAACACAACACAGCATTTTCCTCACTTTGCCATGAATGCAATTGCACATAAAGTGTGCAAACTGCATATGTTTTCTAGTCCTATAGTTTTAAGCATGATAAATAGACCGGATTGAACAAGACACTGTAAGATGTGGTTCAGAGGATTATCCCATAGCTGATCTAGAAGGCTGTTAGCATGGAAGCTGTTACAGATGAAGACCTACTGCCCATTCTCAACAACACACGGCTCATGTTCTCCCAGTTACCATGATCTGTAGCCAATCTGATATACGTCCAGGAACGTTCTGTCAACTACATAGTTACATGGCTAATGGATAACAAAAGAAATTGAACTTCTCAATGATTCCAGTAGGTTTTACTTCTTTCCTTTCAAGGGTCCAGAACCCATGCATTCTTTTGCTGAGTAAAGATGGCTGGTTCATCCCCATGCAGCCAAGAAACCGAGCTGTCTAAGGCTTCAAGAATGCAGAGAAGCAAGAAAATAGACAAAAGAACTTCAAATTCTGTAACAAATAGTTAAAAAAAAGCTATTTAAAATACTCTTTTACCATGAAGTAAGTTGGTCTTTAGACAAACTAAAAGAAAGGACTCCCACAAGGCTCCTTTGTCCTTCTCACCTTCCACAAGCCCTCTCAGTGTGCAGGCTGACTGCTATGGACCTAGAAGGAAGAAGCCTGTGAGAAGTGGTCTGTCTCTCTCCAGGGTTGGAGTGCACAGTGGCAGACCTTGAAGTCTCAGAACAAACACTTCATGGATCATCTGCCAGCTCAGCTTCCTTCCTTTCACACACAGGAGAAAAGATTATCATAAGGGCTGGAACTGCAGCTGATGGCAACACTGCTGGAGACAGGTCTGTTGCCACTCCTTTGCTGTAATGTTCTTCAGGCCCCACTGGAACATGGCTCTTGAAGATACTTGTACCCTCAAAGCCAGCACTGCAGCCTTGTGTATGGATGCAGGGGCTTGGCTCAACCCTTTGCAATCTGCATCCTCAAAGTGCTATTTGGAGTACTTCTCCAAAGCTAGCAGACTATTTGGAAGTATATGGAAGAGGTGTCAGTAAGTGGAGCTCAGCCTTAGACAATGCACATTCCAGTGAGCACCAGCTTAGACTGCAGAATGGAGAAGCTTGATATGCCTACCAAATGTTTGGGGTATTATGTCAATGGTCTTCATTAATATTTTTCCTTCTCTGTAGCATGGTCTGAGTGGTGACTAGAGTGAAAACCTTTGGCTGCTTCAGATACTTCCCTTGCATGTGGAAAAGACATTTGAGACCAGTAGTTATCTTCCAGTCACATTGCATCATAGCCAAACTAGGCATGTTCTGGTATGCTGCCTACCATGAATCAAAACTATTTAGAGCTCTCTACCCAGGAATGGTATATAGTCAAACCTGTGACAATCTCACAGCGCTGCAGTCACTGCCCAATCTCTGTGCAATGACTCCCCAAAAGGGTCTTGAAGTCCTGGGAGCTGTTGGACGGATTATTGGAGTTGGATGCTCCTAATGCAGGGAAATTTCTGTAACTACTTTACATCTGGAGTCAGCTTCATGCAAGGAAGCAAGAGGTTCCTACCTTACTGTGGAGGCAGTTTGGGAGGCCTGCTCCTGGCTAACATGAGGAAGGAGAAACAACAGAGGAGACTTCTGGGCAAGAGGCAAAAACCACAATTGCTGCCTCATGAGGGTCACACTGAGAGTAACCACAGTAAACAGTAAGCTTGACAGAGATGTTGGCAGGAAGGCAGGCATGGTCACAAGTGCAGTGCTTGTGGTGAAACTGGCATCCTGGTGGTGGCCTCAGGGTGTAGAGGAGAGCAGCTGTACATGGCATGCACAATTCAGTTTCCGGTGCTGGGGAGGACCAGGCTACCTCAGAGTGTCCTCTGCCCTTGGACAGCAGCTGGGGCTGCAGGATGCTTATTGCAAGCAGGAATTGCCAGACAATCTGACAGAGCTGTGTCTGCAGCTCCCCGTGTAGCGCAGGTGACTCTCCCGAGGAATGGCCTATCTACCCTGGTGAGGCCAGGAAGGGTGATGCCATTCTGGAAAGCTCTCCCTGTACAGAGGTCCTGCATCCTACTGCTGCTTGTCTTTTGGCCCTCACACCCTTAGCCATTGCATCAGAACCACGTGCCCTCTAAGCTGGGACTAAAGGCGATCACTCCTCGCTGCTCTTTTCCACCAACAATGTGGCTGCACACATCAGTGCTCCTGACAGAGCTCTGCCTGTGCAAGTGCCTCTTGAAGTCAGCAATGATCAAAGCCATGTGCAGTCTCTTCACTAAGGCTGTGCTGATGGCACCCATGGTCCTGACTATCCCTCCCCAGGGACCCCACTTCCCCCCCCTGGGGCCATTAGCCCCTGCCCCAGTGATACTGCAGCAGGGCCACAGCACTGCCCTGCCTGTCTATGGGTCCCACTGATCCAGGCCCAACTGTGGGCTCACATCCCAGCCTGGCCTCCGCCTGTCCCTAGGGAGGTGCCTGACGTCCAGGACTTGGGTTGCCCCTGTGTGCCCCAGCTGCCTGGCTTAGGGCAGTGTATCACCATGAAAATATGGAAGCAGAAACAAACCTTTCGGTCACTGTTTGTGACTCAACAGACAGCTAAATCTGAGACTGTATTAGCTCCTCAGGGAAGGGCAAGTCTAGATGTTCCCTGGCTCTGCCAGAGATGGACTGTAGATACTACCTGAATGTCCCTCTCACTGAGTAGACACCTACTTTAGAAAAAGTATAGGTCTTTCCTGAGCAGGGTTATTTCCACCATGACTTGAATCTTTTCACATTTATTGATGCTGATGAAAAAGTTATTTAGAAAACCCTCAAGCACTTTGACCTTTATGCAGTGTTTCCCCCTAACCCACTGTTTTCACACTTAAAACAGTAAAAACATTCTTGCTCAAGCTTTCCAGAAACTATTTCACCTTTGGGCAGAGACTAAGCACACAAATTCTCAACCCAGAAAACCAGAAGTGTCAGGCTTTTCTGAGTAACAGAGGAGGAAGGCCCAGGGGACTAGAATGGAAAGAGTGTTGTGCAACAGAAATGATAGTCTGCTGCTTTTCACAGTATAGCTAACTCTTACTTGGTTTTCATTAATTTCTCTAACAAATTAAAGCTACCTAAGGATACAGACAGTTATAGCAACTGACCTTTAAAAAGGGCTATCTCCAAAAAATGACATAGGTATCAAACGTGCATCTTGCAGCTCCTCACAGGTAGGCATCTGACTTTTCTGAATAGTTTCCAGAGTCTAAATTTTACACCCAGGAGTGGGGGTTTAGGTGCTAGAGAAACATTAAGCTCATAAACCAGAAACCAGTCTTTTACAGCCTCTTGGAGCCTTCTAAGTTAGGTGACAACTGATACGTGTTTAGGAGCAACTTCCTGTATTCAGGCATCCAGATTTCTCTATTTCTATTCCCTCTCTTCGGGGCTGTCAATAAACCTATTTAATCATTTTAAACAGATTTCTTTCTTGCAGTAGACATGGTTTGGAGCCTGTAGCTGTAGATATTCTAAATTTTCTACCTTTGCTTTTTCTTTACTGACCATGACAGAAACTGATTGGATCAGATGATGTAACTGTAAGATATCTGAGATGTTTAAAATGGCTATGGAAGCCTTCATTTTTAATGTTTTATGACATTATGATACTTCGGAAAGTTCTCAACCTGCACATTGCTTACTGGTACCTTGCCACGTTCTAACTTGGATCAGTGAGCTACATCAGATAGCTCTATTTAACTCTGATCCTAGGCTTGTCATCATGGTACCCTCTATTTAAATATACTTTTGTTTTATCTTCAGGTTAACAATGCCTTTTGAGAAAATCCTAACCTAGATTTCTTACATTTCTACTGTGCTAAATACAATCGATGACAATCAGTGTACGGCAAATGATATTTCACAGAAGGTAAACGAGAAGCCTGACAGAATTCAACACTTATTACAGTTCATGCAATTTGTGTCTTAGGCTATGCTAATATGTAACAAGACATTTATCAGTTACATACTGGTATTTGTCAGTATTGCCATTTTTTTGCATGCCTGGTCGAAAGATAAGTTTTTCTATCAATGGATATTGCAGTTAATCAAAGGTTTTTCTCCTTTCTTCTCTAGTTGCAAGTCAGAATGCATTTTCATATTACATTTTCTCCAGCAGCAAAATTGATCTAGACAGTTCTTTTCCTTCCCTATGCCACTTGTTCCTGCTGCCACATCAATCTTCTGCTATGCTTTTTGTGCAAATGCAGCCATCTGTGGGGCAACACTGTAAGACAGATCGCTAAAATCGGGGGTGCTAAAAATAAACTCTCCAGGAAAAAAAAATAACTTGGCAAGACAGTTGAGCTGGAAAACGTAGGAGAGTGGTGAATCCCCAAACAAAGGGTGTTCTTCAGAACAAGATGAAAGAAAGGTCAGGGACACAAATGTGTGTGTCAAAAGGGGAAAGCTTGAGGAAGTCTCTTTTTCCCTTAAAAATGACGGACTGGAGATCAGATGATGGCAGAGGCTGCAGGAAAGACACAATTATCTATAGAAAAAAGACTGACATATTCAGATAAACTGAATATTCAGATAAAGATTCCTAACAGTGATTCAGATGTGGGATCAGAGACATGGAACCATTTACCCATCATATTCGATACTCTTCCAACATAAGTTTAAAGAAATGTCCATACACACATGAAATTCTTGCCCAAGGCAATGGATTTTACAATACCTTTTCATATGAGATAGCAGTGTTTCATATGTAAATACTGAAAGTATACAGAGGCCATCACTCTCTACAAGCAGAGATTGAGACAGGATATACTAAGTTAAGGTTGTCCATATCATACATTTTTGCCATTCTCTACCACTCAGAAATAAAGCACTTTTTTTCTCAACCCTATCTGCTCACTTCTCTTCATGATTTTTGCCTTCCATGTTTGACCGTGTGTTGTGTGCACTTATGTTTCCTTACAACTACCAAATGCTTAGCTTGAAGGGCAGTATTTTTGTCCTCTGGTACAATATTTTGTACTTCTATGCCAACAGCTGAATTAAATACCAGAATATTTTAATCCTAGATGTTCTCCAGAAAGTGTTCTGGAACGACAGGCTTGGTTGCTTTCATAAATCTTGTATGGTTCACAAAATGCAGTGTGCGTGAGGTATTTTCCTCTTTGTTAAAGGGTTTGAGCAGCCCCTACTTTTCCTTAATACCTATTCTCTTCTAGGATAAGCAAGCAAGCAAGCAAACGTATCTTCCCTACATACCATAACAAACCACTGTTAGTTTTTGCATACGGCTTTGCGCAGAAAAGATTCTTTTTCTTTCCTGCGCTTTCTGTGTTTTGTTAATTGACTCTTTTGAATGCTTCTGATGAAAAGCACCTATGTGGCTGCAGGCTCTCTGCAGCAGACCTCTCAGGAGGGTGGCTGCTTGGGGGTTTGCTTTGTCCCTCATCAGCCTCAAAGAGAAACCATCTGACCACCACAGTATCTGCTCAGTCTCCTGGTGTAGAATCTTAAAACACCTGGACTTCTAGCATTAGCCAAGAGACTTCAGGGTATTTGTGCTGATTTGCTGAATCCCTTTGGATATTTAGAAAATAATACATTACTACATTGCTTTGCATTCCTTGTTGCTGGCGTTCGTTTTATTGATGGTTGCACATTTGAATTGGTAAAAGTTTGCTGTTTGTGTTCCAGTCCAAATGTGTTCACTGTCCTATTGTGCTATTCTATACACTAATCTTGCAGTTCCCTCGTTCAGCTTCTTCCCATGATTTACCTCCACTCTTCCCCTTTTTCTCATTTTATTAACTTCAGTTCTCCAGTTCCAGTTCACTGTACCAAATCTCATATATAAGAAAGTGACCAAGACTTCACCCTGAGTAAACAGTATATTCTTCTGTGTTATCTCTCTGAATACAATGGCACCATTTACATGCCTTGAATTACATGTATGTGTTTGCAGTACTGGAGTCTAAGTAACTAATGTAGCTACCGCCTTTTAGGAGCCTAAGTAACTCACCTAGCTACTGCCCTTTAGAAGTAAAGGAACTGCTGTGGTTTGCACACAACATACCAAAATTCCAGTATAATCTCATTGCTGTTACCCTCATTTTCCACTTCCCCACTCTGTTTGTTGTAATCGCCTATTCCGTCATTTCAGATTAAGTATCTCACCATGGAATGACTTGTATTCACTCCTAATTTGATGTGCTGGAAGCAGTCCTATTGATTTAAAAGGAACAATGCACACAAATGAAGGTGGGTATACATACAAGCCTTTAACAGACTGTACACTGCAAATCGCACAAGAAAAGCACGGTATATTTTATTCATTTTACAATATTTGCACATGGTAAATGCAGGCTGGGTAATCAATAACTTCTTCCAGAGTGAGCTTTCAGGTTTCATACCAGCTTAACAGAGGCACCACAGGATAAACCCGAGTTCCAGAGAATTCAGAGATAATGGGAGACGATGAATGATTAACTAGGGAAGAAAAAAAAAAAAAAAACCAACACTATTTTAAACCAACGTGGTATTTTTGTGCTCAACTAGTTCTTACAATGCGCTGGAGGCCACACAACAGCGGCGGGGATCGGTGAGCTACACAGCCCGACCCACGGCAGACCGGGACCACAGCGGGTGGCCGGCGCCCTGGGGGCCCGGGTCTGGCTGCAGCTCATCAGGGAGGGCAGGGACATGCTACGGCCGGGAAGTTAGGAGCTGCTGGGCAAAACCCATTCCAAATGGCAAAACGGGGAGAGGGGTGGGGAGGAGGGGGGAAGATCCGCGGTGTTTTACTACACGGAACAAGCGCGTTGCCGCTTCCGCGAGTGAATCAACGTCATAACCTTATTGACACGCCTCGAGCGGTCACTCCTCTGCGTGCACTTTCACATTGTAACCGGAACGGAGCCCATGGAACAGTAAATAATTACCCTGCGTTGCCGCTGCTGTTGGCAGCGCTGCGGGGTCCGCACTCCCCGGCCCAGCGACCTGAGCGCCACCGGGGAACAGATACCGCACACGCCGGTCGGGGCCGAGCCACACCGAGCCCGAGGGCGGTGAGGAGCGGGAACACGGCCGCGCACCGCCGGTTCCGAGGGCGGTGAGGAGCGGGAACACGGCCCCGCACCGCCGGTTCCGAGGGCGGTGAGGAGCGGGAACACGGCCCCGCACCGCCGGTTCCGAGCGCCACGAGGGGACCGCCCCGCCCTCAACGGCCGCCGGGAGAGAGCGTGGGGGCGGCAGTGCCGTACGCGTGAGCTCAGCGCGTCGCGGAAGCGACCCGCCCGGGCACCGCCTCCCCTCGG
>JASSUY010014260.1:0-10811 GCA_032466535.1 Forpus xanthops | reverse complement strand
TGCCGGGGCCCGGGGGAGAGCGCGGGGTGCCGGGTGCGGGGCTGCCCGCGGCAGGGACCGGCCCCGGGACGGGCTGCCCGAGTCCTTTGCCTCTGCTTCTACTCGCTTCCATAGGGTTGCAGTTCTCCCCGGGGAAATATGTACTTGCTGTAAGATGCCACTGCTGAGGAAAGCCACCGCCTTTCCTAACCGGTAATTTAGAGCCTATGTCCCCAACCAGAATTAACATTTCCAACAACAGGATGGCTGTGAGAGGTTTTCCAGCATCCCACACTGTGTATTCCAGAGGAATACCCCTTCACAGCATCAGGATGCTCTTTAACAGAGTCATTTCAAAATAGCAAGCCAACAGCCACTACATTTCCCAGCTCATCCTAAGCCTTTGCATCAGACTGCACTTAACTTGCTGAAAGCTACACTAATGGGGCAATAAAGTGTCTACTGCTGAACCCTCAAAAGCTTTAGAGAGGGTGCCCACTCTGCCTTCATTGCACCTTTAATGGTCTCACAGTTCCATAGCACAGCTGAATTTAAGCTTTCTTCTTTCACTTTCCCTCATGCTGTGTTCTCCCCTCTAGAAGGGATAGCAATCACCAATGTTATCTTCTTAAATGTCTTTTTCTTTCTCATTCACTGTTTTTCAAAAAGAAGTCACAAAAGAATCTCATTTAGCCTCTCTGGAGCAAAGAGTTTTGGGCTTTTGTCTCCTTTATGCTTGAAGCACAGTTAAACCAAGTGCTGTTCCCTCTTGGTGACAGCACTGCGAGCTCCGGGTACACAGTGCTGCTGTGCTCAAGCTGGAGGAGCAGAGTGATGTTGCCCAGCTGCAGCTGCAATTCAGGAGAAGGACAAAGCTTTGTGTTATGTTGTTTCACAAAAGTGACAAGTACTGTGTTTTGTTATCTGCCTTTTCACTGAGATGGGAAAAACCATCTCCTCAGCTGGACTGGAGGCATTCATCATCATCATCATGGAATGGTTTGGGTTGAAGGGACCTTAAGTTCCAAGCCTCTGCCATGGGCAGGGACACCTTCCACTAGAGCAGCCTGCTCCAAGCCCCAGTGCCCAACCTGGCCTTGAACACTGCCAGGGATGGAAGTCAGTTAACTTACTTCTATCATCAAAGTTTGGTGTACGTCACAGTTAAGCAGGGCTTAACTCCTGGTCACACAGCACTTCCCAACAAGGTGCTTTTCCTACATTAACAGCATCTTGAGTCCAGACTGAGGCCCTGTGTGGCTTCCTGCCTGGCCACAGTGCAGTTCTGAGGGTGAGGAAGGAGAGAAGAGTTGAAGTTCAAAAACACCACTACAGTTAAGAACTGAAATAAAGACACACCTTGTACTCTAATAGGAATTCATTGTCAAAGATTGATTTTTCTCACAGTGCAATCCTGAGTTGTGGGATTTCAAGAAAGTACAAGGTACCAGTGAGACCTCTTTAATGCTTTCCAGCCAACCCTTCCTTAAGTACTGACTGGTGCATTTCTCTTCCAGCTGGCAGGACTGGCTGTCATTGCCTTTGGGCTATGGCTGCGGTTTGGTGGGGTTATGGCAGACATTGTTTCAGACAAAAGGTCTCCAGAGTATTTCTTCATGGGTAAGTTAAAATGCTTGTGATGACAGTAGACTTCAGCTTTCGTTTCATCCTGGGCATGTGACATACCTTATGCATTGAATTATATGAAGGCCAACAATTCGTGGCCTGAACTACACAAAACTGGACATTCTGGTGCTCTGTGTCATGGGCATGATGGTTTTCATCCTTTCTTTGCTTGGTATCAACTTCCTTAGACCTAAGTGAACCCTTCTTCTCAGACCTGATGCAGCTCTCACAGATCCTAAGAGAATTGTCCTAATACTGTTGGAATAGAAGCTGAGATGGGTCAGAGACTCTTGGAACACGGCACTCACCAAAAAAATCCTTCCAGAGTTCTCTGTGCAGTTGCTAACCAGTGAAACAACTGTCACTTCTGAATGCTGTTACCACCAGTGCAGCAGAAAGCTTCTGCTCACCATTTTCCCTGTGTCTACACACATGGGCCTTCAGTGACACTTTCAAGTATCAGAGCAAATCCTTCCACAGCTGAGAAGTAAAAATATACCCCCAGTATTCAGTCATCTCAAGAGCTGCTTGTCCAGCCCAGACAGAAATCACTAGTTCCCCAGGCTAGAGAACTGGTATCAGTCATATCTAATTTTAGGCATTTAAGTTAATCTTCTTTCCCCTGAGGATTTCCAGTGGGTTTTCTGGAAACACCACCCCTGTTCCATATCTACAGACATCCTTAAACAGCAGCTCTCTAGGACAGCCAGCAACTGCATTTCTCTATTCACTGGCAATTGCAGTTTGCCTTTACACCACAAGAGTCACATTTATGTCTGTTTTAATGTCTCACACCCGGGGATGGACTTACTCAGTTGGTACAAACATTTCTGCCATCTACAAATGCCAAGTGTGAATGAATCCCCTGTCCTGCCTTGTCCAGCAAACCTCTCTGACAGGGTACCAAGAATAGAAGGGGACCCCAGAAGTCCTGTAGCAGTCAGTTACCCATCCCAGGAACACTGCCTGAGCTATGCAGTGACTTGAAGTATCCCAGTTCTCTAAGTGGAGGAGACCTTGGCTCTGCAATGCCACACCTCTAGCCCCAAGCTTCTTTTAACATATGCAGCCAGGCTGGAGGCACAGAGCTGCCTGTATGGTGCTGTGGAACAGATGGGTAGAATATAGCATCCAGTAAAGTTTTGTGGAAGTTCATGAGGCTGAATAAAACCATTCAGATGAAAATCCAATTGGGACCTGAGGGTTACCCTGTAGCACTTCCCCTGACACAGAGCCAGGAAGTATGATTTATGTTTTCTCTTACATCCAAGCTGCTATTAGATCATCAACTTCCATTCCAGGTCCAGTTTATACCTACTGAATTTATTATCCCTGCCTCATCCACTTATTCTTGACCCAGGAGATCCAACAGGACAGGAAGATGTTCCAGTCTTCAAAATCAAGTACTGTTGGTTTGTTAGAAGCCAAAAAATAATAGATCCTGTGATGTGAATAAGTACCATGGTTATTTCACAGTTTTGCAAGTGCAAACTGTAACACAGTATTATTTGGTGCCTGTGTATTTAAATCTCTACAAGATTTAATCTGCTTCAGTCCTATATGGGAATTGCAAAAGCAGATCAGAGAAGTTAATTTGGAGAAGTCCTGGGGCATGTTCTTGTAAAAGTTTCATCACATACAGCAACACTCAACTTTTGGGGCTGTCACATGTATTTATAGAGCTGCACCTTGTAATACATAGCTGCTAGTAGAGGAAGTGCTAAGGAATAGGACGTAAATGTTGAAGATTCTTTTAAACTTGAACTTTTGACCTGCTAAAGCAAAGTGTTGGCCCTTTTCTGTAGTGGGCATCGTGCCTACTACAGGGAGCATTCCTGTTAAAGAAAAGCAAAACATTTTCTGCTGCCCTCGCTCTTTGCAGATCATATTAAATGTTGTTGTGATTTCTGATGGGGCAGCCTGAGTCTGAGTAACAATCTGTGACTAAGATAGTGGTAAAGGAATGGTGGTGAGTTCCGTAAGGGTGGGGTTTAGCAACAGGCAAGCCTGCAGTTGACCATCATGCTCAAGGGCTTTACCTCTCTGGGAGATTTCAGCTCTGAGTCCCCAGATAGTCACCCACTGGGCCCTTCTTACAGGGAGTGGTGTTCACTTGGCTCTATGTGTTTGCTCTGTAACATGCATTCTGGGTGAGAGCCCAGTTTTTGCACAGGAATTCTGAGTATGGAACACAAGGAGTATATGCCCAGAGGGTTTCAAGAGAAAGAGATCAGCAATATGACTTGGAGATAGAAACACATGGCAATAGATTTAAAAACAAGTCCTGTAGCTCTGTTCCACTGCCTGCTTTGTGTCTGCCTTGCAGTAACACTGTGCTCAGCTCAGCTTTGTGCCAGTTCTTGGAACAACATTGCAGCTGTGTTCAGAGTTTGCTTGGTAGGTTAAAGCACTGTCCAGAATCAGTATCTTGTGGAAAACAGCTCATTTTCTTGGTTCTAAAGAGCAGCACATTCTGCTCTTCTTGTACCTGAACTGAGCTGCCAGCTGAGTCTAACCAGCTTCTCTCTTGGGCTTCTTTGCAATGGGGTTTATTTTCCTGGTTCTGAAATGTTTTAGTTTAAAATAATTGATAATTATATCCTTGCATTTTCCATTAGGGCAGAAGGAGCCTCCTTAAATAGCCTTGTTCTTTACCATCAGCCCAGCCCAGTCTTTTCCACCCCCTGGAATAGTTTGGGCTCTGACCTGGCAACCAGACATGTTCATCTTTTCCAGCCACTGAAATGTTTGTGTTGGTTTGAGAACAACTCAGAGGCAGCAATCCTGAGGTCAAGCACACATATGTGTTCTGAGCTATCTGTTGCTTGTGGTTTTGTGTTTGGTGATCCATATTTCCCACTGCAGCTTGCAGGTTTTTAGCTTACAACTTTAAAGGTTAGAATTGAAACTCTCTGACCCATGAAGTCTCCTCATTCACTTTACCATGTCTCTTACACTGGAGTGGCTTCCTAAAATTGGCCATCCTCTCTGCAGCTCCCCAGGTTTTTGAGTTCCCACTGCATGACAATAGTTTTATGTTCCTTCACCTCATAGTGTGTTTTGTGCCTGTGCTTCAAGTGGTGAAGCAAAACTGCAGCTTTCCTATTCTATGGCAGTTCAGCTTTGGTGGATGTCATACATTCTTCTCTTAAAAAAGGAATAAAAAAGGAAAAATAAATCATTTCAGCAAAGGTCATCAGAGGGGCAAGTACCTCTTATCTAATCTGCCTGTGACACTATTTTGCCTGTGACCAAATGGAGAAAAGATGCCAAGTTCTCTGCTGGGCAGGAAAGTTTGCAACAATCGTAAGGAAAAGAGAAATGTTCCTGTGAACCACAGAGGTCAGCATTGCTGAGTGCAATGAAAACTAACACGGGGGTTATAAGGATTACTTCAAGACACCTTTTCTCCTCCCTTTGCTTTTGGCGGATGAAAAGGAAAGTCTGTTCTTGTTCCTTGGGCAACATGCAGGACAAACTCTCTGTATCCCTCATAAATGGAGTGCAGAGGGTCACACCACTGTCAGCAGCAATAAAAATTAAATGTATGCACTGAACAAGCCCCCTCAGTAATGCTAACAAAACCTGACAAACATGAATGAATCAATCATAGAATCCTCAAATGGGTTGGGTTGGAACGGACCTTAAAAGCTCATCCAGTTCAACCCCTGCCATGGGCAGAGACACCTTCCACCAGAGCAGCTCGCTCCAAGCCCCTGTGTCTAACCTGGCCTTGAACAGTGCCAGGGATGAGGCAGCCACAGCTTCTCTGGGCACCCTGTGCCAGTGCCTCAGCACCCTCACAGGGAAGAGCTTCTGCCTAGGATCTAACCTGAACTTCCCCTGATTCAGTTTGAACCCATCACCCCTTGTCCTGCCACTAAATGTGCATGGCTCTTACTCATAACTGCCAGCACTGAAGTATTGCTTCTCCTGCACAAACTTTCTGCTTTGCTACATTTTCTCTGCTTTCATTCCATGATCCAACCTGTGGTCCAGCATTCATCAGGGCCAAAACAATTATGGACAGAACTTTTAGGGTGGCTGTGGCTTTCCCTGGGGGTCTACAAGAGCAGGAGTGATCATGCTGGCTTTGAAAGGTACAGTTAGAAGGCACATGCCTGAGGATATGAAGTCATGTCTGGAGTTGAAGGATATTAGTAGTTTTTCTCCATAGTAGTGGGTGCCCATACAAACAGGAAGGTGTTGGCCATCAGTTAAATTCACGTAAACAGCAATTCTCTGCTTCTGTGCCTCATTTTGTTATAGTTCTAGTAATTTATTTTGGAATCAAGCACTATATCCTTCTTCAACAGTATTTTCTTTCCAAAGCCCATAGCCTCAAACTTTATCAGCCTTTAAAATGAGAACCATTGGCAAAGCAGTCTCTCTCTAGAGATGAGGAGCATCAAATGGTCCTGCTATCATGTGTATTAGAGAGGCTTTTAGTCTGTACTTAAGATTTATATAACAAATTCGCCTTTTTTCCTATCATCTCGTGTGCAGATCTCTTCTGTATTGAGGAAGAGTGGTTTAAAAAAGGCTGATAGTGGCTCCAAGTAGAAAACAAAAGCTGTTGCACTGGAAATTCTGCTTTAAAAACATGACAGTACCACCCCACAAAAAAATCTCACCCTTCCTCAAAATGAAAGTTGTTCAGAAGTCCTCAGTCCTTTCACTGGATTGTAAAGCCTGGCAATCAGTTCCTAAGGTTAGTACCCACCTGAAAGGAAAGGCAAGGCCAGCACAAAGTTAATAGTCCGATAAAACAAGTTACTTAAGCCTTTGGGTCTGTTCAGCCCAGAGAAGAAGAAAAGCTGTATGGAGACCTCAGAGCAGCTTCAACATCTGAAGGGACCTACAAGAATTCTGGAGAGCAGCTCTTCATCAGGAACCGTAGTGACAGGACAAGGGGTGAGGGGTTCAAACTGACACAGGAGAGATTTAGGTTTAGATATAAGGAAGAAGTTCTCCCCTTGAGAGAAGGTGGCGAGGCGCTGGCACAGAGTGCTCAGAGAAGCTGCAGCTGCCCCATCCCTGGCACTGTTCAAGGCCAGGTTGGATGGGGCTTGGAGCAACCCACTCTAGTGGAAGGTGTCCCTGTCTGTGGCAGGGGGCTGGAACTGGATGAGCTTTAAGGTCCCTTCCAACACAAACCAGGCTGGGATTCTACTGGAATAATTTGTCCATCTATCTCAGGTTGGCTGGTTTATATGTGCAGTATGCCAAGACTGACTTATCACTTGAGCATGATAATTGAGCAGGCCCTGCTTGTTAAACCTTTCTCCCACCCTGGTCTGGGTGTAGTTATCGAGAAGCTCTGATGTTCCACACAGCAACAACAGTTGAACTGACAGTTATACCACTTCCTCCTTGAGGCACCCTCTTCTTCCTCTACATACCTGGCAGCCACTCTGGTGCCTGGTTACTGGAAATGCTGCTCACTCTGTGTGAGCCACCTCAGTGAGTGACCAAGCAGCTGTACCTCATTTCAGTCACACTGCCCATTGCAGAGCCTGGCACCACAGGCTCAACATTTCTTCCAGAAACAGCCACCAGTAGCAAGTGACCTCAGTGACTGGGGATAAACCTGCCACTGGTTCTGTGTGAAGTAAAAAGACATCAAGATGTTTCCTCTTGGTGTAGCAGCACAGTAAACTCCAGGAATCATAGAATCACATAATAGTCTGGGTTAGAAAGGATCTTAAAATCATCTAGTTTCAACCCCGTGACATGGGCAGAGGCACCTCACATTAGACCATGTCGTCCAAGGCTCTGTCCAACCTGGCCTTGAACAGTGCCAAGAATGGGGCATTTACCACTTCATGCTCAGGCTTTCTCAGTTACAGGTTTTTGTCTTCATACATGCTCTATTTAAAAGGCCAAATTGTGCTGGAGATGCCAGGCTCTGAAGTGGCTCCCAGGAAAAAAAACAAACTATTATAACCAATGAAAAATCTCCTGTGTTGTGTTTCATTCTGACAGAGCTGGAAACAGTGGAACTGTCCACTCTGAAACCAGTAAGAGGAAAACATTTTGTCTGCTGAAAAAGAATGAAACAGCAACAACAAACTAAAGCCCTTAACTCATTTTGGGGATGTGTTAGTTCAAAAGAGAGGGTTTTCACCGAGTTGGCTTGTTCTGTTCCAACACTTACTTTATCTGCAGTGGAGAGGGTAAAGACAGCTCTCTGCAGAGTCCTAACTTTTACTGCTGTGGGGGGAGAACACATTTGTGTTCTGGTTTGGAGCCTGTACATTTAAGCATTACAACTGTGTAATTGCTGATGTCTGCTCGGAAACATATTCACAGGCAGAATTATTCATGGTGTCCTAATCGAGACATGATTGTGAGAGGATTGCAGAATACCAAATGACTGAGTAGTAAAAAGGCAGATGAAACACTGGATCAATAAAGCATTGTGGCACAAGTGCCACAACAGATAATCTAAGCATTATAAAACACTGTCACACTTTACATTGGCTGTAGCCACCCAGGAACATGACCTTAGACTCAGTGTCAGTTATTCTTGACACAAATGCCCTCAGCTGCAGTCAAAAGGCAGATAAAATGTCAGAAGTTCTTAAGAAAGGAAATGAAAACCCAACTGAAAAGCTGTAACGTCATTATGTAACTTTCTAATGCACTCAGTGTCTTGAGTGCTGTATGTGGTCAAAAAGGATGCAATAAAACCAGAGAATGCTAAGAAGTTTCACCAGATGATTACCGTACTGTGCACTATGAACAACTTCTAGAGCAGGAAGGTTTTCAGTGTTCACAGTATTCCATTGTCACAGGATTCTGATACAGCAGATCCACCTAACAGAGGAATGTTGATTACAGCTGACTGCAGGGAGCTTAGCATTGGGTGAAGTAGGTATTGACGGAGCAATATGTAATGCTTTTGTGGTTCCAGGCAGATTAACCACAAAATACCTGTTGAATTCACACTAGACTCCTAACTATGTCTGTGCATTATGCTCGAATTAATAGTAAGTTCCAATACTCTAGACATTTACCTACCTTCAGAATACTACCTCTCTTCTCCAGTTTTACAAATCTATTTTATAGATAAATATATTAAAAATCCCTTAATACAAACAAGGTAATCTCTTGTAATCAGCCTGTTTTCAGAAACCAACTTTGCTACCATGTGCATACACAACTGTGCTGTCTGGCCTGTTACTTCCAGCTCCTACATGTTTTTCTCAGCTTTTTCCAATAATGCATTTGTACTATGGGGTCCTTGGTCCTTGAGAGCCTCAGTGCCTCTGTGGAAGATCACATCTCCCTCCTGGGCTGTAATGCACATACAACCTCAGAAAAACCTCTTCAATCATGGCTGCATTCTGGGGCTCCTGAAATCACTGCCTCTGCATTCCTTATAGCAAGAACAGAGCCACTTGTTGTCTCAGAAGAGTATGAAGAGTTGGCAGTTTGTTTGGTGTTACTCAGCCCAGAAAAGGAAAAGCAGAATTATTTAGAATGGAAAGTGAGCATAGCAGCCAGGTAAACAAGAAACCCATGTGAAATAACACCGGACAGGGAGACAGTGTATGTCTGCTCCTGCTCTTTGCAGTAGGCTCTAGAAAGGGATTTTTAATCTCAAAGCCATCAGTAAGATTTTGGAAGAAAAAGAAAAACCAAAGCAAACCTCTGGGAGAGGATTTACTCCAGATTCTGAAATCAGATCTCTACCAACCTAGTGGTGGTGGTGATGCACTGTCTGCAACAGCAGTGATTTTAATGTGCATATTAGTAGGTTCCTACCTGCCTGGTCTGTGCTGTGGCGTTTCCTTTCTTTTCAAGCCCTGGCAGTGCACACCTCTGCCTAGCACGAGTCTCTACAACAGGAGCACAGGGGGACTCTGGACCTAAGGACATGGTTGTCACTCTGTCCAAGAGCTACATAACAGACTAAAGAACTGGTGGCATTTCCTTTCAGATTAATTTTGCAGAAATTTTCACGTTCCCTTTTCATTGCTCTCAGCTACAAAGAACAGTCTTGAATGGATATTACTCTAAAGATGGGGCTGATCCCTCCCTCACTTTTGATATATATAAAGACATATTGCAATCAGCAGCTATAAAATCCCATCTTGCTCTTCTACCTAGTCTAAGAGGTGGAATTCTGTATTCACTGTGAGTTACAGAGGTTTTGTTGATACAGAAATGGCACACAGAATCCTTTATCCTTCCTGAGAAGCGCTTCTTCACACTTGCAGATCCACTCTGAGTACAGCCCCAATAGGGTCTACGTATCATATCCAGAGGAAGCAGTATCTTATGGAAGAACTCTGTGCCATGATCACAGATGACCTCCTAGAGATCTCCGCTGAGCTGGGGATTTGCCATTCTTCACTCCTGGGAGCCATGCGTTGCTCTTAAGATTGCCATGTAACTTGTTCATTTCCCTGGTAATTGCAAAGCCTGCTAGAAAATGGGAATTCCTCCCATTGGGATTTTCACAGGGAATACCCCCATGTTACATTTTCCGTTCAGGAAATAATGATTTTCCCCATGGGATGAATAAAAAAATCAAGTATATGACAAAGCTGCTGCTTTACTGCTTTCCAACTCTGTTCTTTGCTGAAGTATGGGCCTCTCCTCTTACACTTTCTGCTTTTTAGCCAGAAAGGAAATCAATCTCTTATTAGATGTCCTCTCACTTGGCTTACTGCTAAAAGGACAAGTGTTAGTTTCCTTCACAGCTTATAAAAACCTGTGTGGTTGGGGTGTGTTTCAACACAGCTAAAACATCAAAAACCAACCCACCATTGCAAAACCGGAGTATTGTCCCACAAAAGAGGTCAAGAGAATAGGCTCTGTCCAAAAATACCTCCGTGCTATGACATTCAGCTTTTCATCCTCTTGTCTTTACAAATAATATTTCTTCCAGTACCCCTTAGAGTCAGCAGTGTCCTGGCTGCATCTGCTCCATCAACCGATTATCTATTACATTTTGCACATGCCTGTCTATCCCCCTGCACTCAGGGGCTGGCAGTGACCTGCTTTGGGTGTCCTGCACACAGCTGTAATACATAGTCCTGAGCTGCGGGCAGTCACATAGATGGCTGGTTTCTGCCCCTCTTAGCGGTGTAGCAGTGTGCCAGCCCTCAGGATCCCCTCTTCATAGAATCATAGAATAGTTAGGGTTGGAAAGGACCTTAAGATCATTCAGTTCCAACCCCCCTGCTACGGGCAGG
>JASSUY010014258.1:0-45230 GCA_032466535.1 Forpus xanthops | reverse complement strand
TATGGAATACCTCTTTGGTCAGTTTGGGTCAGGTGTCCTGTCTCTGCTTCCTCCCGGCTTCCTCCCAGCTTCCCCTTCTCCCTGGCAGAGCATGAGGCTCAGAAAGTCCTTGGTCAGACGAAATATTTGAGCAGTAACTAAAAACGTCTGTGTTATCAGTGCCATTCCCAGGCTGAAAGTCAAAACCACAGAGCTGCACCAGCTACTAAGAAGGAGAAAAACATGGCTGCTACTGCTGAACCCAGGACAAGGGTGCATCACTTTATTTTGTCTCATCAAATGCACTTAAGTAATGATCTTGTGTGTGTGTGTGCGTGTCTTGTTGGGTTTGTTGGGTCCTCCCCCCTCTAGAAAGCAGATGAAAAGAGGTGAAGAAGAATTACAGTCCTAATATTTGGGGAGGCGGAGTGCAGAGATCTGCTTCACTTCCTTCCCTATCACCTCCCCCAGGCAAATTCTGCCTCTGTAGATCTTAAGTGAGGAAAAGAAAAAGTCTGGAGGGATTCGCTCTGTGTGGTTTCCCTCTGACTAAAGCTGACCCAGCAAGAAGGGGAGATCTCACAGTGGAACAGCTACTGTTTTCCTCAGAGGAAGTACAGATATCAGCTTCTAAAAGGGTCAGCCTAAAAGCTGAGTGCTATGGAGGGAGGCAAAACACTTTAAAACTCCAAAACAGTGCTTTGGGTGCATAGAGATTTGGGAAAAATTCTTTTAGGAATGCTGCATCTGAAGCGAGTTAAGCCTCATACATGTTACACATATTCATAAGTGCAGTAAATCCCAATCATGTGATGGGCTGTCTGCCTCATGCTTGCTTTCAGGTGCTGCATGACTGCTTTCAGGTGCTGTATGGTATGGACAGGAGGACTTTGTGTAGGGATTAAGTAAAATTCTAATGGAAGATATCTTGCAGTGCCCTATGTACCCTGTTACAGTTCTTAATCATCTTTGTAGTTAGAGTCTTTCTTCTATGATTTGGCTTAAATTTCCCTTTCTACAGAGGAAACCGATTAGTTCTTAGTCTGCTTTTGGGGGTGATGCAGTAAATCATTCACTGCTCTCATCATAACACTTTATGCTTGAAGGAAGGTATGCTCCTATTCCTGTCCCTACTTTTCTATTTCTCCTCCTGTCAAAACCCTCATTTTTAAAATCCGTTGCTTTTCTTCACTTCTACATGTACTTGGTGAAATTTTCCTCTGGGATCCAGTCTGCTTATGCATCTTCTAGTAGGGTGCTGTAGTCTACTTCAGGCCACATCAATACTTTAAAGCTATTAAGTGGCCAGCTGAGTAAAGTGAAATTATAACTTCATTTCTTAAGTGCAATTCTGAGATGTAGTTGCAACAGCATTTCCAGTCTGTAGTTTCCAAGTCTTTTTAGTTGGATGAGTGCCTAGCCAACTATTTTTTTTTACAGTTATGTATATATGTATTGATTTTATACAAAATGTTGTCTCTTGCACTTGCCTTTAGTCATTGAAACTCTACTAGAAATGGGATTCCATTGTATTTTCCTGGGAATCCTGATGCATTCATCATCTCATGATGATTTCATAAGGCTCTTGTGAGAAAGAACAAGAGCCTTATTCTTCGGGAAGGAAAAAGTTGGCCTAATTGCAGAACTCTAATATGCATAATCAAACCAAAATCCTAAATTTTATATCCCTTAGAAACTGATCATGGGGAATGTTCAAATTAGTCTCCAGAAAATATCAATTAAGCTAATTGGCAAAGGTTGTTCCCTTGGATCAAACTTTTTCTGTTCTTGCCTTTTCTTTGACTCTGTTTCAGAGTTTAAAATAGTCTTTGTTATTTACGATGTATGAACTAAGAAAACATGTGGCCAGATAACTGGTGTTAGGTTTGTACTTGTAGACTGCTTCCAGAACATCTGACCATAAGCTTTTCAGAAATAACCTCTGCTAAAATACATGATGCCCTGTTGTCTGAGATGCTGTAGTCATAATCAGGTAACCAGGGAGTGTTCATGTGCACGGTGGGAGAGTCAAGAGAGGAAACTGTCTATCAGAACTCACTGTGCTCACTGTATTGCTGCTGTTATTCATGGAATTCTTTGTTCTAAAATATAATGGTAAATAAATATGATCTAAAATTAACTGAAAAGGTCAGAGGAATGGATTTATGACACATAAATGAGGTTTGAGCTTTTAATTATTATTTATTTCTTTCCCCTCCAGATACAGTTCTGTTCTGCTTGCTTAAGAATATCAGATCAGGGTTGTACTTAATTGGAAATCTTTGAAGATTCTGGTCAGTGGCCTCTGCTCTTAATGGAAGACAGAGGATATTTTGTCTTTTATGGGTCAGGAGCTTTTTCTGCAACCTGTCTTGGCATTTAATACTATGTTAACAAAACCAAACCTGATTCAGCTGTTTAGGCACACAGTTATCTGTTGTCTTTCCTGTTAATTTTATGTAGACTGATGGCATGTCACTGTCCTACAGAATAATGGGGCTGACTGGTGAAGTTTTGCATGTTTCTCTATCTACTCTTATCTGAAGATGAAAAATCATATGTCTCACAGATTTCTAAGGGGGAAAATATGGACAATTTTTAATACTAAAAGTAAGCAGAAATTTGAGCAGAGGTGAAGGGAGGAAAGCTTTGTGGTTGGTGGTTGTTTTTTTTTCAGGGGAGTTGAGGGTGAAGGAGAGGATTTTTCTGTTGTTTGATTAGTTTTAGCAAAGATGAGCAAGGTGAGAAATTAAGGCCAGCTTTCCTTCTACTTGCATTTACCCCAAAAGCCCTTGAAGTACTAAGATGGGTAACTTGTTAGCTGAAAAAATATCTTGCTATTTAATAGGGACAAATGTGGTATCCATCTCTGCAACAAGAATTAACAATTGTGTGCATATAAGGACTAGATAGGAAAGAGTGTCCTTAGTGGTTCTAGTTGACCTATTTGTCTTGTACTCACATTTTTGCAGCAAACCTGGAGGAATTGAGATGTGCATAGAGAGCTACACTGAGAAGGGAGAGTTCCATCCCTTTTCTTTACTTCAGGGGGACTAGAACAAGAAATAGCAGGTACAAATTGCAGAGAATAAAATTTAATTTAATACTGGAGGCAGGGGGGAGAAATTTCTATCAGCAAAGGTAGTAAAACACTGGAACAAATTATCTGGGTGGGTTTTGGAGAACTGGTCATTGAAAATTGTCAATGACAGGTTAGAAAGCATGTATGTTGGGAATAGCTCAGGCGTCCTCTATGCTTACTTGGATGCTTTCCTGCTCTATGCTGTGACTGAGTGTTTAGGGCTTGGTCTGAACACTTAAGAACTGAATGGCGGCAGCGATGTTGATGTTAAGGGTCCTTTTGTCACTTGAGCATATTTTCATTCCTATTGAGACATATTAATGTAATATGAAACAAGCAAGAATATTTTTCCCCTCCTCCTTGTTCTGTATGACTCTGTAGTTAAAGTGAAGATGAATTAAAGCTAAAAATTAGGGATTCACACAGCAATCCTAGGAACAAACCTCACTTTCTGCTGAAGTGTGTTCTGCTAATAGCATTTAACCTTCATTGGAAATGGCTGGAGTATGAGCGCCTAGTAAAAGACCATCTGGAAAAGACCTCTTCTGAAGCTCATCAATATTCCTAACAGGAACCTACCCAGTTTCTATTTGCTGTCAGAGCAGCAATACCAGAGAAGCAGTAACATCTATAATGGCAGGGTACTAATGACTTTGGAGAAAAGTTACTATTGTAATTGTAAACAAACTGTCGATGCTATTTTTATTCTTGTGATGGGCTTAGTTATAGGAAGGATTCACTCTAAGGATATGACATCACAAATTTTATGCTTTCCACAATTAGATGGACAGGTCATGAGGCTTTAACTCATGAAATACAGTTTTTCCAGAACAGCAGCCAAAGTGAACATTTGAATGACTACATTTCCTACAGTTGAACAGAAACACAGAAGAGGTGAAATGTCATTGAAAGGATTCTGAAATGTGGCATAAGACCTGAGAGTTCTGGGTTTATCTCCTTGATCCCTGTTTTTCTCATATTTTTTGAGGGAATTTTTTTTGTTAAAGATGTTGCTTTCTAACAAAAAGTTCTTTATAGCTAAGTATTCGGTATAAAATATTAGAACCTTTTTTAAAGACAAAATAAAGATCCCTTCAAGAAACTTCTTATCTCCCAAATAATTCTGCTGTTTTAATCCTTTGAGGCTTCACTCATTCCATCTTTTTCAGAATAAACAGGTACAAGAACTCAGCAGCAGAAAGGGATAGTGAGGGTGAAGAAACACTCCAACAAAGGAGGCCTTCTTGAATACTTTCAATGCAACACTATCAATCTGTGCTTATGACATCCTTTTAGGTAATTTTTAAGATCTAATGGATCCTTGAGACCTCCGCTATTGGTGACTGTCTTCCTCACTGAAGTACTCAGCACCTGTTTACTGTGTTCTAGTATCAGTCTTGTTACATGAGAAGGAAATAGCACTAGGAATATATTCTCCTGGAAAAAGCAGCAAACAAGGGCAAGAAATGGCGCACATATATATATATATGTAACAAAACCTTGTAT
Source organism: Forpus xanthops (assembly GCA_032466535.1). Classification (NCBI taxonomy): domain Eukaryota; kingdom Metazoa; phylum Chordata; class Aves; order Psittaciformes; family Psittacidae; genus Forpus; species Forpus xanthops. Next base: position 40,663 of record JASSUY010014258.1, on the reverse strand, counting down.
TTGGGTGGTTTTGTGTTAATTTTCTAATGTTTCATCCATTAACAATTTGAATAGTTAGCTTCTGGCTAAGCACAGTTTAGAGCTGGAGCACTGCTAGACGTCGGTATAGCCGATAGCAGAAACAAGTAGAAAGTCTGAGTCTAGACCAGATTAGGGATATATAAATTTGGAAAGAACTAGGTGCAGCTTTTGACATCTGACTGCTGGTGTTTCTTTCCACAGCACTGTGGCTGATAGTTTAGCTTTAATCAAATAGCCATTTTTTTCATGGAGTCTTAGAATAGTTAAGGTTGGAAAGGACCTTAAGATCATCTGGTTCCCACCACTCTGCCAAAGGCAGGGACACCTCACACTAAACCATTCCACCCAAGTCTATGTCCAATCCAGCCTTGAATACCACCAGTGATGGGACATTCACAACTTCCCTGCGCAACCCATTCCAGTGCCTCACCACCCTTACAGTAACGAATTTCTTCCTCATATCCAATCTCAACTTCCCCCATTTAAGTTCGAACCCGTTATCCCTTGTCCTCTCAGAACTGTTGGAACTTTTGGAACAAGTTCAGGGGAGGGCCACGAGGATGATCAGGGGACTGGAGCACCTCCCCTATGAATATAGGATGAGAGAGTTGGGTCTATTCAGACTGAAGAAGAGAAGGCTGCGTGGAGACTTCATAGCAGCTTTCCAATATCGGAAAGGGGCCTATATGAATGCTGCATAGGGTCTCTTCATGAGGGACTGTACTGAGAGGACAAGGGGTAATGGGTTCAGACTTAAATGGGGGAAGTTGAGATTGGATATGAGGAAGAAATTCTTTACTGTAAGGGTGGTGAGGCACTGGAATGGGTTGCCCAGGGAAGTTGTGAATGCTCTATCTCTGGCGGTGTTCAAGGCCAGGTTGGACATAGCCTTGGGTGGCATGGTTCAGTGTGAGGTGTCCCTGCCTCTGGCAGGGGGATTGGAAATAGATGATCTTGAGGTCCTTTCCAACCCTAACTATTCTATGATTTTATGATTCTATGACTTAATGTTTTATTGTTGAGAATTAATATATCTGCAGTATTCACTATAGATGACTCATGGTCATCAGTATCCTTCATCCTTTTCAGACCAGATTCAACTATTTATTTGATGTTCTGCTATTTCAGTAGAGGAGACAGACTGAATGACTGAACTTTTTACTCATCAACTATTTTATTTCAGCTTCTAAGCAAAGAGTTGTGCTCAATGGCTCAGTGTTCAGCTGGAGACCAGTAATGACTGGTGTCCCTCAGAGATCGGTGTTGGGACCGATCTTGTTCAACATCTTTGCCAGTGACATGGACAGTGGGATTGAGTGCACCCTCAGCAAGTTTGCTGATGACACCAAGCTGTGTGTTTCAGTTGATAGGTTGGAGGGAAGGAATGCCATCCAGAGGGACCTTGACACGCTTGTGAGGTGGTCTGATGCCAGCCTGATGAAGTTTAACCATGACAAGTTCAATGTTTACACCTGTGTTGGAGCAATCCCAGGCACAGCTACAGGTTGGGCAGAGAAGAGATTCAGAGCAGCCCTGTGGAGAAGGACTTGGGGATGCTGGTCAATGAGAAACTTAACATGAGCCAGCAGTGTGCTCTTGCAGCCCAGAAAGCCAACGGTACCCTGGACTGCATCAGAAGGAAAGTGACCAGCAGGTCAAGTGAGGTGATCCTGCCCCTCTCCTCTGCTCTCGTGAGACAGTTTGCTCCTCACACCGATACTCTGAAAGGTGTCTTAACACAGAAACATTACTACTGATTAAAATATATGCTTTGTATTTCATTTCTGGTTTATGTAGGTGTCATGGGTTCAGCAGTAGCATTTTTCTCCTCCTTAGTAGCTGGTGCACTGCTGAGTTTTTGACTTTTGTTTTGGGAACAGGGCTGATAACACCAGTGTTTATAGTTATGGCTTAGAATTTTTAGGCTGGCCAAGAACTTTCTGAGCCTCATGCTCTGCCAGGGAAGAGGGGAAGCTGGGAGGAAGCAGAGACAGGACACCTGACCCAAACTAGCCAGAGAGGTGTTCCATACCACAGCACGTCATGCCCAGTTTGTAAAAAATGGAGAGCAGAGACCCAGTTGGGGGTGTGGGGAGGGTGGGGTGTGGGTGCACTGCTTGGTCAGGCTGGATATAGTTGGTGAGCTGTTGTATTCTCTTTCCTTGTATTTTTCTTGTCATTATTACTACTGGTGGTAGCAGTAGTGGCTTGTGTTTTACCTTAGTTACTAAACTGTTCTTATCTCTACCTGTGGGAATTGTATTCTTTTGATTCTCTTTCCCATCCCCCTAGGACTGGGGGAAGAAAGAGAGGGGAGTGAGTAAGCAAAGCTGCATGAGGGCCTTAAACCGCGACAGTGGGAAAGAAGATGTCATTGCTGTGTTACATAGAGATCCCTGACTTACTGCAGCAATCGTAGAGAAGACAACAGCAAAATTCTGCTGGAAGACAAAAAAATCACTGTAAAGGACTACTAAATAGGGTTATAGTCACTCGCTGGTAGTCTTCTGCCAGTAATTCTCCAAAACAAAACTGAATTAATGCTGGCAAAGATGTGACTTTTATATTTTATATTCTGAAGCCTACTGAATGCACTCAGAATAAATGTTCAATGTGTTTAAGTTCGTCAGGTTGTTAAAAGTCTTCCATGGCCGAACACACTATGATGATGAATACTGAATTCCTTTGCGTCCATTCAAGGTGCCTGATGAAAATACGTAGCACTAGCTTCCCCTTCTGGCCAAAAGAAGTAAGTGATCCTGAAGGAGAGAGTCGCACGGATTGTTTCCCAGTTTTACTTCTATGTGCTAAAGGTAAACACTAGTTTTTAGAGAACAAATTGATGCTTAACTACCACTGAGGAGGGGAAGTACTGATGGAACATCTTTATTGCTTGCAATATAATGATGTACTGAAATGAGGTTACTGTTGGAACATAGAATTCTTCTCTAAACATGAGCTTAATTTGGAAAGCAGTTAGACAAAAATACCAACTTCTGGACAGAAAGATTCCCAGTGTCCCTTCTAGACCCCTATTATCTGGTGCTACAAACAAATATTCTACTGCTTTTCATATTCTGGATGCTAATTTTCTCTATGCAGCTGCATCAGTTATGATTGTAACTATTTTTTTGTTTGTTTTGAGTTTGGATATTTTTTTGTCTTACTTAAAATTTTTTCTCTTAATTCTATGGCACAACATTTTGTAGCATCAGCATAAGCTTTGCAAATGCAGAGCATACTAGCATAAAGTTGTTTGTTTTGTGGTATAAAGCAACAACACACAACATGATCCAACACTCTTTTTAACAAGCCCTTTTTAAGTTAGTTCGACAGCCTTTTACAATGTTACATGACTATGTTTCTAGATCTTTTCATTATATATCATTGAATTTTAGCAGAAACTTTCCTCTTTGTAATTTTGCCTCCTGCTACATCTGCCTTGAAAAATAGGACATTTAAATCACTAAACAACTTTTCATTATAAGAAGACTGAAGTCTTGCTTTAGGTGGGCATTTTGGAGAGTAAACATGCAAATACAATATAGATGAACACACATACAGACATCCCAGAGAAACACAAGCTTTCTGTGTGATAAAATGAGAGTCTCATTTAAGTGCAGGAAATGGGCTTCCCTTCTCATTCCACGAGTTTGGTCCAAATTGGAAACACTTAGATTTTCATATATTTCAGTCTTGAATCCTGATTATCAGATTTATCATGGGCTTGGTTTTCCTCTTCATCTTGGCTGTCATTTTGGAACTGAAAATGTGTCTTGATATGATTTGCTGCAATGTCATGTCCCTATGGACAATTCTACTCACTATCTCACTTCCACCAATTGTGGCTTTTGAAGCACTCAGTGTAGGGATAGTGAGACAAAGACCTCTGAGTACTGATGCTGTTGGAGATGCAGGGAAAAGCACTTGAATGCATGAAAGATGGTATCTTTACTCTTAATGTTTGAGTTGTCTATAATGGTAAACTAAGTTATGCATTCGTTGTTCATTCCTTGCCCTGATGTGTCCTTCACCTAGTGAACTAAGGCAATTCACATTTTGGTGTATAGGATTGTGCTAATTTCATATCAACCTAACAAATTTTTAGCACATGGAGCTGGGAGGAAGGAAGATTGTACTTAGTCACTTGAAAGTGCCAGCCTTCTGCTCCTGTCTTTGCCAGCTGCTACAGAACTTACAAATTGCAGCAGATTAAGGCTTTCCTTAAGCAAAAAGTAGCTGGGAATGGAAGTGCCTCATTACAGTCAAGCATCAGGTTGTATTACACTTCTTATGTTTTGCTCGCATACTTGCTATGGTTTCATTGCTGCATTAAAAATAATCAGGAGGAAGCAATTAATGATTTCCTTTTCAGCTGTGTAATAATGAACCACATAAGAAATATTTTGATACCATGAGTCATTGGTGGCTATGGAGAAAAACATACTCTTTAAGCCAAGCTTTTAAATGCTTTCTTAACTGAGAGAAAAAAATTAGTATTTTACTGGCAATTGACTTGCCTTCCAGGTTTATAATTCTAACAATGAATCAGTCTTGGAGAGTGTTATTTAACTTGATTTTACAACCAGCAGATTTTATGAATAATATTTGATGTTTCCTTCCTCCCCACACCCCCCCCCCCCATATAGAGATTTTATTTTTTTCTAAGAAGTGTGAACATTTACAGAAAGAGTAACTTCTTTTATAAGAAAATATTTTTTAATCTATTCTCTCTCTATGTCATTTTAGATTGGGCATTTCATCATGAACAAATTAAAAAACTTGTGCATAAGCAGTAGAAAACTTTTCTGTAATGGCTGATGCCATTACTAATTTGCAATCGTATCTCAGTTCATACCAACTAAAAACTGCTGAAGTCATTGCCATGAGGTTTTGTGAAGAAACTTCAACCTCTGTTGTTTATAACAATGTTACATGAATATAACCCATAATTGCTGAAGATGACTTTTTCCTCCTCTTTCTTCAGACAACTCTCTTGTAGGTCTCAGCCAAAGCTCGATCAGCAAATTCCTTTTTCCAGGTTCTCAGGCAGCTCTGACAACCCTGTGGCTCCTCACCAGCACTTTGTAAGCAGCTGATCCTGCAAAGCTGTAGTAAAGTTTTGTCTCCAGACCTAGCCAGGGAGCTGACTTGCTGCGCTGTGCTGGACTTTGTAGTAAAACCTTCCAATGCTGGCATGCAGTGAACACCTGTTTGTATAGCTGTTAATGAGCCTTTGGGGAGATTTGTTTCTTTCATGCCGTTTCCTTGCCTGAGTCACAAACGCAAAACCTAAGGCCTGGGTTTATGTTGCATATCAACAGGCAAACATTCAGCTGTGAATATGCACTCAATTGTTTTTATTTCAGGTGTTCAGTTATCTTTTAAAATGAGGTACATGGAGAAATGCTAAGACTTTTTAAAAAGCTAATGGTCTTTACTGAAAATAAGACTGTAATCACCAGTTATCTTGCTAAAGACAAGGGGGGATGGCTTTAAGCTGAAAGAGGATAGATTTAGATTTGATACTGCGAAGTTCTTCAGTATGAGAGTGGAGAGACACTGGCACAGGTTACTGTTGTGGTTTAAGCCCAGGTGGTAACTCAGTACCATGCAGCCCCTCACTCAGTCCCCCTGCTTCCTACCTCCCACTCCCAGAGGGATGGGAAGGAGAACTGACAGATTGGAAGAATGGAACTCCCTCAGGTTGAGATAAGTATAGTCCAGGAACTAAGGTATAACACAAACCACTGCTGCTACCACAAATAAGAATAATAACATGGGAAATAACAATGGAAGAGAATACAACTGCTCACCACCTGCTCACCGGTACCCAGCCCAACCCTAGCAGTAATCTAAACCTTCCAGGTAACTGCCCCCAGTTTATATAATGGGTATGACATGCTGTGGTATGGAATACCTCTTTGGTCAGTTTGGGTCAGTTGTCTTGTCTCTACTTCCTCACGACTTTCTCTCCTCCCTGGCAGAGCATGAGATTCAGAAAGTCCTTGGTCAGAGTAAACATTACTGAGCAGCAGCTAAAAACATCAGTGTTATCAGTACTCTTCCCAGGCCAGAAGTCAGAAACACAGCACTGCACCAGCTACTAAGAAGGAGAAAAATGGCTGCTACTGCTGAACCCAGGACAGTTGCCCAGAGAAGCTGCGGCTGCCCCATCCCTGGCAGTATTCAAGGCCAGGCTGGATGGGTCTTTCAGCAATCTGGTATAGTGGAAGCTGTCCCTGCCCATGATAGGGGGGGTGGAACTGGTTGGTCTTTAAGGTCCCTTCCAACCCAAACTGTTCTATGGTTCTATGATTAGTGTTGCACTGCAAAGAGGAGATTAGTTCAATGTTCTCTGCTTGGGAGAAAACTGAAATGAATTGAGGGCTGTCCTCTGATATAAAGGACAAATAGGCATTCAGTTGCCACTATAGTTTCAGCTCCACAGTCACAGGGTAGATATTCTGTATCTTGGTTAAACCTGATATGCAGGCAAAATTTAACCCTCACTATAAATGAACACTTGTTTGTTGCCCCAGTCAGCTGTTGTAGGATGCAGTGAAGGAGACCCCTCATTCCTCCTGTGAAATGGGAGGCAATGGGTATGGCTCACAGCCATAGAAGGAGAAGTGGTACAGTGCTGGTTCCTGAGGATGGAGGGGCAGGCAGGTGTGTTCAGTAGGATGGACCCTGATGGAGTTTGGAGGCTGAACATCAATATGTGCTATGTCAGCCAATTTTCTAATATAGTTTAAGGAATGTTTTGGGCTTTTCCTTGGACTGCTTGGAATAATAATAAATGCACAAGTTTAGTTTACTCATACTTGCCAAGAACTTGCATTTGCAAGTGAGCAGAGTGGACTATTACAGAACAGAGAATTGCAGAAGGAAGAGGGAGTGAAAGCATCCAGGTGTTAGACTGCAAGTACAATGTGAGTAGTCAGCATAGGAATGGCCACTGAATTCATATTCCTGAATTAGAAGTTCATTTTGCAACAAGGCATAATAGAGAAGGAGATTTGGGAGCATGGTAGAGCCTTCTTAAACACTTTTTCATTCTCACTGGGGAAGAAAAAACCAATGAGATAAAACCTCATCTCTAAAAAATCATGACTCCTTCCTGAAAGTGATGCAAATTTCATAGCTCTGCAACCATAACCAGTATTGACTGTAGGGATGCCAGACACTTAACATAAAGATGGAAGGACCAATAAAGAGTTTGGAATACAAGTACATCTTCACATGTTCAGGGAAAAGCTGGTAAGTTTCAAGCTGATGCTGTTTATTTAATTTCATTGATTATTTGTCCTGCTATAATTTCATTTAGATCATAGAAAGTGTTAGTTTTGTATTTGCCTTTGCAGCACATTGCTTATAGCCATGTCTATGCACATATTAAATATCAGTGTGATAGTAATGTGCACACAGATTATTTTGGGACTCCTTAGAAAGGAAGTGGATGGGGCAGGGAAATTGGAGTGCTGCCAGAGAAGGGAAAAATTAATGAATCCAAGTAAAACTTTAAGGGAAAGCCAGCTAGACAAAATGTAATTTTTCATGGTGGAATTTGGCAAAGTTGCTAATGTTAATACTGTTTCTGCTGTGAGAATTTACAGAAGGCTCCTTTTCTACTATTTTATGATTAGGATTCAATAGCATATTTTGTCTGAAGGTTTGCGCTTCCCTGCACCCTTTCTCCATGGCACACTTTACAGGATGCTTGATTAGTAGTGGCTCAGAAGTAAAACTGACATTTCATGAGTAGACAGCAGTACCATTTTTTTTTTTGTTGTTGCATCTGGAGTAGATTTGCAGCAAGGAGGCTAAACCAGATAATTATCCTTAAATCTTGGACAAGTTTGCACACTGTGATGGAATAAGTATGGGATGCACATTTTTATTCTCCTGGCACCCCTGGGGGAAAAGAAGCTGAGAGAAAACAAAATGGAAGATGACTTAAATTTGAAATAAAAAAAAAACTCAAACCAAATAACCCAAAACAACACTCCTCCCCCCCAAAAAAAAACCCTAAAAACCAAAAAACAGTCAAACAACCAAAACCAATCAAACAAAAAAAAAAAACACCAATTTTTTTAAAAAGGGAGAGAAAGAAAGAGGGTGATGTGAAAAGCCACTGAAGTACGCTCCTGAATAACTCTGCCACAATGTTAAGTGCATTAATGATGACTGGGTAAAGGAACACATAAGCCAAGAGAACTCCATACGTTGAAGATCAGAAAGCATAAGAACATTCAGTCTGACCAAAATTCATAGGGCTGTGTGTAATAAAGACCAAAAAAAAGATAGTGGCCACATACATTAAAAAAATGGCAGGGGAAGCATAAGATCAGTGTATAATATGACAGAATATAGATTAAAGAGACTCTAGATATAGTCCAACTTCTAAGGAAACATTCTGCCTATTCTGAAAGAGGTTAAAGTAATATAAAATCAGAGATGGTGGAAGAGGGCACATTTCTAGGAAAACAGCATAATCCCTATTCCAGAATACTGAAAGAAGAGGTGTATAATTGACTGGGGGACTATAGTCCCTGAATGGAGAAAAGCAAACTTGTTGAATAATGGAGCTGAAGGGAAAAGGGAAAAAAAGAGGTCACATGAATAATTTGGATTTCCACATCTCACCCGTGTGTAAAGTCTTGAAAATGGTTCTTGTAGGAAGACTACTCTAAAACACCTACATGCTTGTGCACAGCCATGTCAGATTGGTAGTGCAACTGATGAACTGTATAAAATAACAGAAGTTTTGTTCTTGCTGAATGGACAATTTAATCTCATTCCTATTATTCCAGTCCACAAGATTATCAAAGACAGAGAACTGAACAATCCACTGTCCTCTTCAGTGCCGACAAAACAAGCAATTTTATGTACACATTCATTTAGTTCTTGTGATAAGGTCAATGGCGAAAGTATTCAAGATGAAAGCATACAAAGCGGAATAAAATGCAGGATCAATGATCTGTGATGAAATCATAGCAAATTAAGTTTTTTATTGGTGGTGCTGTTATTAAAATAGCAGGATGTGCTACTTAGGTTTAAGCACAGCATGTGAATCACTGAACCTGCGAAAACTTATTTAAGGAAGCGATGACAGCGATACATGCTAAATCTGAGGAATAAAGATCTGGTTAAACAAAAAAGACTTACACAAGGTTGTTTTGAAAGGAGGATCCTTGTCTCCTTCTGCTCTGGTTTCATCATATGCTGATAGGACACAAAACAGCATGTTTTCTCAGCTCTGAAGAGCAGATTGTTCAATTCTCTGTCTATGATAATTTTGTGTACCAGAATAATAGGAATGTGATTAAATCATGCATTCAGCAATTAGGAACAAAACTTCTGTTATTTTATACAGTCCATCAGTTGCACTGCTGATCTGATAGGACTGTGAACAAGTCTGATGCATTCTAGAAAAGCGATAGTATCATTGTAAGGCACTAGTAACAGCTCAGCAGCCAGTTATGTGCACTCTTATTTATTGGAAATAAATGTGCATATAAAAGTGGCAGTAGGGTGACTAGAGAAATAATAACAATTAAAAAAAAAAAAAGGAAATTTTAAAATTCAGGTTTGTTTAACTCAGCAAAATGAAAACTGAAGTGTGATTTAATAAATGTATTTGGAGGTTGGGTTTAAGCATTTCTTCCACCTTCTTGCAACCTGAAATGAAATCAGGGAATAGTAAATTGCCATGCACAAATTCAAAGCGGGTATTTTTAAGATTGCAAACCAGAAGCGAAATGACCATTTGCAACATCCTTCCTCATAAGGGCAGGGCAAATAAATTGGTATTATATTAGCAGGGAAGTTTGTGTACTCATGCAATAACCAGATATGAGTTTGAAGTGCATCTCCAAAGCTAGGTATTTGCTTGTCACTGTTGTGTTCCTATACTGTCCTTCTTTGATCTTTAGCATTCCTTCAAAGTTTATTTTTGCCCTGACTGGGTTTATTAGTTGGTTTATGAGATAGCCAAGGTGCTGGATTAGGGTTTAGGGTCACCCTTTGAGACTTAAGCTGAGGTTTCAGCAGAGTTTGTGGACCCACTTGCTTAGGACATGCTGCAACATTAGGCATTGTCTTCTGTGCAGAGCAGGGGGAGTGCCTCTCTCAACGTCCAATTGATGTCAGCCAGCCGCTGACATTCTGCCTTGGTACCAGCGATGAAGCAGGCGGTTCTTTGGTCCCATGGTGTCCTCGGTTCTGCCTGAAGGCGCATCACTGGAAGCAGGCAGAGAGAAGGAAACGCTCCGGACATCAAGGCGGCTCTCCCGCCGGACACCCGTGGCAGGGCAGGGAAGCCGCCAGCCTCCAGCGAGGCACCGCCTCACGGCCGCAGAGGGACGGGGTCGGACCCGGAGGTGGTGCCTCAGTGAAGGCCGCCTGCATGGCGGCGACGGATCGAGCTTCTGTCCCTGTGGCCGCCCGATTCCGGCTCACCGGGAGGGCGTCATTTCCCCGGGGCGGAGCGGAGCGGAGCGGCAGCTGGTAGGTGGTCGCGGGGAGTCCCTGAGAGGTTTTACTGTGGCTTGGATTCCTCAGTGGTTTCCTCGGGTGAAGGAGGACTCTCCCGCCCCCGCTTTGTCTCGCCAGGGCATTCGGACGGGAGCTTTTGTGAGGGAGCGGACAGCTAACCTGCGGAAGGCCTCTGCGTAGGCCCAGCGGCAGGCGTTCGGCGGTGCTCAGGTGCGTCAGGGCAGGCCCAGCGAGCGCGATGGTGGTGCCTGGTGTGCCGCCTGTGGCGGGCATCTGGCAGGTGATGAGAGAGCTGAAGCGCTTCTCTGTGAAGGCAGGCTAAGATAGCTGGGGTTGTTCAGCCTGGAGAAGAGAAGGTTCTGGGGAGATCGTAGCGCACGTCCAGTGCCTAAAGGGGCCAACAAGAAAGCTGGAGAGGGACTTTTTACATGTGCGTATAGTGATAGAAGAAAGGGGAACGGCCTTAAATTGGAAGAGGGGAGATTTAAATTAGACATTAGGAAGAAATGCTTCATTATGAGGGTGGTGAGACACTGGTACAGGTTGCCCAGAGAACCTGTGGCTGCCCCATCCCTGTAAGTCCTCAAGGACAGGTTGTATGGGGCTTTGAGCAACCTTACCTGGTGGAAGGTGTCCCTGCCCATGGCAAGGGGGTTGGAACTAGATGAGCTTTAAGATCCCTTCCAACCCAAACCATTCTGTGATCTTTTGTTCCTGTGCATTGCATGCCTTTTTTTATTTTTTCTTCTGGAAATAAGGTGCAAAAAGTTCATCTTGTGTGACTGTTTTAAAACTTACAGCAGCAAAAGTAGGATGTACAGTAATTTCAGTAACTGTAAGAGTTGGCTTGTACCTGTATTTTTAGGGTACTGTGCGTGCTTTTAGAGGCTGTCTTGTTTAAGAGTGCTTTTTATTTATCCGCTTGCTTATAAAATAATAATTTCTTAAGTATGATAATAGATTCTATGCTCTTCAGGATTTGAAAACTTTTTTTTTGTGTTTTCAATAGAGGGAAGTATCATTTCTTGTTTAAAACAGTAAGTATGGATAAAGTAAAAGCTGATGACTGCTTGTGTACATACGTTTCATTTGAGTTTTTGTAAGTGCTTTGAAGGAAGTAAAAATGTTCTTCTTTCTCTTTAAGGTGTCTGCAAACAGAATTGAACTGGTATCTCTGGTACTTTTAATTCCAAACAAGATGAAGATCCCGTCTTTGCTGCTGAGATTCCCTCATTGTTGCTTCTTTAGAAGAACTTACTTTCCGAACTTTCATTTCATTTCCAGAGTGGATTTCCTGTGCATTGAATCTCTTACGCCAGCACAACACTATCAAACAAAATGGATATCTTCATCAAATGGTTTGAGGAGAGAGCTGAGTCAGCAGGTGGCCCCTGACCAGCAAATAGAGGAGCTTTCTGACAGAGAACAAGGACTTGTAGACAGACTTTACAGTGGACTAATCCAGGGTCATAGAGCCTGTTTAGCAGAATCCATTACACTTGTAGAATCAACTCAGAGTAGGAAGAAGAAAATAGCACAGGTGCTCCTTCAGAAGGTATTATCTTACCACAGGGAACAAGAAAAGTTAAATCAAGGAAAGCCACTTGCCTTTAGAGTGGGTTAGTCCTTTTACGTCTGTCCAGTAGTTGCTTTGGTGGAAATAGAGTCCTCACCTTTTATTATCACTATTGTTCTTTAAGCATCATGGTCTGTAGTCTTGGATTGTTGGCTTCTGGTGCTTTGTAACCAATCTAGATCACTTCAGCTGTCCAGTAGAATTATGGACTGAGCTGGGAAATGCTTTTTAAAAGTTCTATAAATTACCTTTGCTTTCTGGGGGGATATTATTTGGCTTGTTTTTTATAACTATTACAAACTGATAGGTAGTTGGCAGATTGATACAGCTGTTACATATGCTTAGATAGTGCAGGATGTATTTCAGCAGACCTGGACTTTACCTGAAGGTGTTTTCACTAATACTTCCTGAATCCCTGTTTCAGTCTACAAAAGGAAAAATTATGTACCTTCCTGTTCTATGGCCTTACTTTAAAGCAGCTTGCTTCTCAGCTAAGTAGTCTTGAATCTGGTTCTCTTGTAAACTATAAAATACTTTGCTCTTGCAAAGAGATGGGTGACTGAATTATACCATGGCTAGCTGTCATCTCGTGTGTGTGTGCAAAGGTAGTAAGAGCAAGAACTTGGGCATGGGAGTGAGTGGTGATAATCTTGGTTTGCATGCTTTGACACGCAAGTAAATTGCCTCATGTTTTGAAATAACAGCTCTTCAGGGTAAAGGCTTTTGGTTTCAGTGTGTTTCTTTTAGAAATAGAAAATCTGAAAAATCACGAGTTAGGATAAGATAGTTTTGAAGGTCAGAAGGAAAAGTCAGTATAAATTTATTTGGAGGGTAGAAAGGACAGCCCAAACCCGGAATGTTACGTTGGTATGGGTAGGATGAGGGGTGGTGAAGAGTATGCTGCTATGTTGAGTGAACCAAGGTAGTGTATTTCAAGTCAAATTACAACTGCTTAGGTGTGTAGCCTCCATTTGCCTTTGTTGTGATACTGTGTTAAAGTATGAATTGTTACCGACTTAGATGTTGTGTTTTTGTGATGTATGTATTTAATTAATAAAATAGGGTTTTTTTGTCTTCCTAATATAATTATTTAGGGTTATCTGGTCCCCCTGGTGCTGGGAAATCAACTTTCATAGAATGCTTTGGGAAAATGCTTACTGAAAGAAAATACAAAGTGTCTGTGCTGGCTGTAGACCCTTCCTCTAGTACAAGTGGTGGTGAGTATGAACTAAAGTTTGTGTCAGGTTTCTAATACCTTTTCAATAGGAGTCTTGTTTTGGGTCAAATGGAGGGAAATTTTGGGCCTTTAAAAGTAAAATATTCAAAGTGTTGGATTAAGTTTTATTTTTTTCTCCATGTGATACGAAATTGGGAAATGTGTATTGCTATCCTAATTTTGTCAGGGTTCCTCTCTTCCAGTGTCCAAACGTTGCCTTACAACTTCTTGTCTGAAACTTCAGATAGCGGTGATTTTCTGTCTCTAGCTGTGTTTATTTATCTATTTTCCTGTGAATGTAGGAGTAGAAGGGCACTCATTTCTGCGTGAATTTCAACAGTGGCAATGCTCATCACTGGGCAGGAAGTACGTGCTAATTTAAAACTGTTCAAAGGATGCTGCAGTCCAAACATGTAGATCAGGTTGGATTTTAGAACATTCATTAGTTCTTCTCAATAAGCATTTTTGAGTTTCTATTGACTCCACTAGTTTCTCAGTGTCTTGGTGCAGTACCATTGACCATTTGTCTGACTTGTAGCATGACTTTTTTTTTTCTAAATACACAATTCTTCAAAGTTGTGTGACTGTAATCTGTCATTCTTAAATAAAAAATTGTAGGGAAGTTATAGGCTAACTATGCCTTAATTAATGGTCTCTCTGACATAAATAATAGAGCCTTGATTTTGATCTTTTTCTAATGGTCAGCTGCTTGGAAACATCATTCCTTTTTCCAGCTTCTTCACTGTTACAGAAGATGCCTCAATGTTTATTTATGAATTAAAAAAACTCTTCAGCCTTGCAATTACCTGTAGCTGAGGCAATGTTCTTGAATGCATGCAGTCAAGATGCATTTTGGAATAGCAAAATATGATAGCAAGACTGCGCCAATTCAAAGAATTGAGCATCTCGCATCTTTCGGAATGTGCATCAGACAGAGATCTCGCTGCTCCATCGCTGCCAGTGTTCAAGGCCGGGTTGGACATAGCCTTGGGTTGCATGGTTTAGTGGGAGATGTCCCTGCCCATGGCAGGTAGATGATCTTAATGTCCTTTCCAACCCTAACTACTCTATGATTCTATGATCTAAAGTTTGGATGAATAGAAGGAAGGCAGGGATGTATGTCAGCCTTCTTAAAAACATAACAATATGCCATCAAGACGTATCAGAATCATAAGGCAGACACTTGTCCCTTTGGAGAGAAACAGCAAAGATTTACCCATGTGCCCTGCTGTGTATAGACCTCAAAAAGCCATTCAGGTTCATTCTGACCTAAACCAAATTCTTCGTATTTAGTAGCAGCAAGGACTGCTAGCACCCTTCCAGCACCCTTCTGTTAGGCAGAAGAAGCAGGCAGTAACTTCTAGTCCTCAACAAAGTCTTGAGCAACTATTACTGGGATATTCTTCTTTGACTGACTTTGTCCAAGAGATCAGTCTCTTCTCATTTATTGGGAGATGGAGAGGGGAAAGTTTAGCTATTTTGCACTTTTGAAATAATTCAATGTTAAATGTTTAAGGTTCTCTCTTGGGTGATAAAACACGGATGACTGAGCTGTCAAGAGACATGAATGCATACATCAGACCATCTCCGACCAGAGGAACTCTTGGAGGTGTAACAAGGACCACGAATGAAGCCATTCTGCTGTGTGAAGGAGGTGGCTACAATGTTGTTCTTGTAGAAACAGTAGGTATGTTGTTTAAGGTTTTAATTAGCCTGTTGTGATCTCTAAAGAAGGTGTGTTACTAGATGTGTACTTCCATCCTTGATTTTGCTCGTGCTTTCATACATGATCACTAGTTGAAAATTAATGCCCATTCTGTAAATTTTCTAGTCCTGCATGTTTTGTAAAAGCTGTTGTGTTTCCTATTGTCTCTGTTTTGTTAGTGGGATTTGTTCATGGTGCAATACTGGGATCTGTCATGATTACTGTCATTAATGTGCCTGAAAGCTTACAATAAATGTTGAACTCTGGATTTAATTTTTTAGGTGTGGGACAGTCAGAATTTGCTGTGGCTGATATGGTTGATATGTTTATATTGCTGCTACCACCTGCGGGTGGAGATGAATTACAGGTACTTTTCTGTTTCTCTTATTAATATATTGCCTGGGACTAGAAAGAGAAACTTAAGCCGAGGACGTATCTATGCAGAAAGTCCATAGTCGATAGTGTTTTGTAAGTTACACTGCTACTGCTGAAGTCTTTTCAGTGTTTTGCCAAGTTACTGCAGTTAGGATCTGGTATCACCCCCTGACTTTGGAAGTGTTAGGCTGTAAAATTACAATACTCTGACTTATTTTGGCTTATTTACTAGTTATATATTGAAGGGTGGCTTTGTAGTGCAGAAAAACAGAAGTCAGTATAAATAGGTTTCCTGTCTTGGTCATGTATTGGGTAAGCAAGTCTCTATCTGTGAAATAGGTTATCATGTGAACTCCAGTATCCATGCCTAGGGTTCTTTTGTCAAAATAGAGTAATAACTAGTAACAGCAGAGACTGTCGGTGCTACTCTTGCATGACTAGCACATACACGTATAACAAAGTCAATAAGAGCCACAAGAAAGTAATAAAGCATTTTGACCTGCTTTTTGTGATAAATCAGTATGTCACAGTCCTCCTGGGTATTCATTATTTCTCTCCTTGTTGCATTTAGGGTATCAAACGAGGTATAATTGAGATGGCAGATCTAGTTGCTATAAATAAAGCTGATGGTGATTTAGTTGTGCCTGCCCGGAGAATACAAGCTGAATATGTTAGTGCTATGAAGCTGCTTCGCAGACGTTCGAAAGTTTGGAGACCAAAGGTTTGTGTACTTCATTATGGTTTATGTGGGATTTTGGGTGTGGTTTTGTTTTATTTGATAGTGATGGATTGTTTATTTCTACTCTTCCCCTCACCCCCCTGCCAAATGCTGAGTGAGTTAGGACTTTTGTCCAGCGATACTAGTCTCCCTGGGCTCTTTGATCAAAATTTCAGTTCTGTTGTTTACACCATGCTACAGTTGGTTGTTGCTGTTTCTGTTTCACCTCTGGTCTCAGGGTACACTGTATGAAACACTGTTCAAAGCCAGTCCTGCTCTCCATGATTTCTGTCCTGGGCTACACTCTCAGCACTAGCAGACCTACTGCTAACATCATAGTGGTACAAGCTTGTCTTGCTTTTATAAACTATACATATCTTAAAATGTCCCATAAGCTGTTTCTCCCTCTTTTATAACTCTGAAGCTTATGATTACTTTTGTTCTTTCACATGTTCCTGTGCTTTCCTTATTGCTTTAATTTTATTTTTTTTTATTATTTCATACATAATGAAAGTTTTAGGGCAAGAACCTCATCTACTTGTGTATGCAGTGTCTAGATTATTAGAATTGTCATCCTGTGGGCCTTTAATTTTGATGCAGTATTCAATCTATTAAGAGGTTATGGTAAAGTATTAAGAAAAAGATTCAGTACTAGATTTTAGTCTATGTATATAAAATAAGCACACACATTCTCTGTCACACCTTTTATTTAGACATGTGTATGTGTAAAGGACCCTTTATATATATATATACACACCCTACCCTGGTATTAAAATTGACCTATTAAGTTTAAATCAGCAGGGCTGCTTGAAGGCTGGCCATCATTTAATAATTTTTGTTTCTAGATCTGAGGAGAGCTCACGTGATAAATGTGAGCCAAAATAACTTTGAGACAAGTGAATTATACAGGTTATCAGAAATTTCTTTCCATGATCGCAGTGTCTGAAAAGTGAAAGAAAGAAAGAAAATATTGATATGTAGGGGCTGTATCCTTTCCATTAGATTGGGGAAAGAGAGAAAGACTCTTAAAACAAAAATGACAACAAAAAAACAACCCACCACACACAAACCCTCAAACCTAACTGTTCCATTTAAAAGATCATATTGGATGTCTGAAATATTTTTGGCAGAATAAATTCCTAGTCTAGAATGCATATGCAAAACCCAAAACATCGTCTAAATACATCTTTTATGGAATAGTTTAAGTGCAAAAGACTAGCTGCCAGGGAATATCTACCAAAATATGTAATTAACTCTACATTGAAGTAAAATGGCACCACTATAACTTTTAGCTAAAGAACTCATTAAAAAAGATTCTCACTCATTATGCAAGCAGTTGAACAAGGCCTGTTTACCCCAAATGCTGTGGATCTTGGGGTCCCCTGATAGTTGGTAGAATTTCAGTTCTGAGACCTTTAAAAAAAGTAAGCATCACGAAGCTGCTTATAGCTTCATGAAGTGTACTGAAGTAAGCTTGCCCTATGCATTTCTTAATTTTCATGCAGTCTTACTTGCTGCAGTAATTGAAACCTCAAACCTAGTAGTTACTTGCCTTTAAAAATTCTTCTGAATCAAACAGGTAATGCGCATCTCTGCCAAAACCGGAGAAGGTATCTCAGATATGTGGGATAAAATGACAGAATTCCGTGACCTCATGCTCACAAGTGGCGAATTGATTGCCAAACGACGGAAGCAGCAGAAAGTGTGGATGTGGAATCTCATCCAAGAAAATATGTTGGAACATTTCCGGAGTCACTTGGCAGTCAAGGATAAGATTCCACTTCTAGAAGAAAAAGTTCTTCGTGGTGTCTTGTCACCTGGGCTGGCAGCTGACCTGCTACTGAAAGCATTCAAAGATAGTGTCTAAGCATTATATTCTACTTTGTTCTAATTAAGTACTTTGTGTAAACATGAACATTAAATACAGTTTTTCCATGTGTGGATTTGAATGTTTTACTACAGCAGACAGTAATAGAATACCTATCCAGTACTCTGCAAGAAAAATACTGTAGGATTTTGTACATATGACAACTGGGACAAATCCAGTCACTCAGTACTACAGACTTGTTGGAAAAAAGTACATTTTGAAGTCTTAATTTATATGCACCATAGATCCACTGATGAGACATGTCTGCCCATGTCAAAATATGATTTGGGGAGGGTGGGAGAGAAATGTTCGTGGAGGTGCAGAGTTTTGTTTCAATTATGGGACCATCTTAGAACAGCTGACACCACAGATTGCCATTCTAATACAGCATCAGCTGTTGCCAGTATGGATTGCTTTTTCTTTCCTTGCTTCGAGTGACAGTAAGAACATTGGACACTCTGGCAGCACCTGACCACAGTCTTAGTTTGAAATAACTTGTATGCATATAAATAGAATATAGTGGTGGTCAGTCCCTGATTAGAAACCATAGTTAGGTATTATACACTAAGAGAAGGAAATTTTAACAATCTCAGTTTCTAAATAGATGTTACAATGCAAAAGCAAAATTTAGTTAGACTTTTTAAAATGCAGACATCAGATGGAAAAATGTAACTCATGATGTTTTAATAGCAAATGTTTTTTATATTTGGATAATAATCTCTGGTAATAATAGTTTGAGATTTTCTGATCTCAATTTTTTGTGGTTCATACGGAATGCCCAGTTGTGTTTGTTTTTTTTTTTCCCACTCTTGTAGAAGACATGGGTGCTTATACCCAAAAGTACGTTTCTGTTATTTGTTTTTTTATTTCCTTTGAGAACAAATCTGGAGGAAGCATTTTCCTGAGCCATGACCTAAAAAGCAGAGCTCATCTGGTATCTACTAAATATGAAGGATAAAGTGGAAAAAATTCTCATTTTTGGAGACCTGGCAGAAACCCAGTAAAGTAGGAGATTTTGTGAGCTTATTGTTGCTTACATAAATTGACTTAAAATACTGGAAGTGATAATTTTTATGAAATTTTGATTTTTCTGAACCCAGAAGTTATGGAGTCTTTAATTTTTATTTTAGCTCAGTTTTACCTGTTTGTCTTCTGAAGAAGTACAAGTCATGCAGAGTTTTGAGTTCTGGCAGCCTGTGTCTGAATATTTAATATAACTTCAGGATAGCAATGAATTAGTTTACTTAGATCCTCTATTTTTTTTTTCTTCCTTTTTTTTTCCCCAAGATTTATTTTGTTTTCTTTTCCTTCCCTTCATCTCAACTATAATGTGTTCCAACTATGCGTACTTTCTCCTGAGAGATTTCTGTGCTTCAGAATTTTGATTCCTGCATAGGTATAATTTCGTAACTATTACAAAAAATGAGTGATTGTTGAAAACACTGAGGATTTTGTTTACTTTGGCTTGTTAAAGTGGCACAAATTAATGCAAAAGAAACCTCCTTCCTTGATGCTAGCGTTTTGGTTATTTTTCCCATTGTATGGTGGTGTCTTGCATAATTGTCCATATACTTTAAAGATACGAAGTATGACCAGAAAGTGAAGAGCAAACTGCAGGGCAAAGTGAAAATACTTTGTACTTAAAAGCAATGATCCCCATGTATATTTGCAGAGCAATGCTAACAAAGAGCGTTGTGGCGTTTTGTGGGAAATACAGTCAAGGCATTTCTTTGTTAAGAAAGTTTGCACCAGTGTAGTTGGTGTTGGTGAATTTCACCACATAAATTGTCAGAACTTCAGTATTCTGACCCCATATTCCTATTTCTTCAACTTTTCATCCCAAATGAGTATTCTGGGATCACTGCAATCAGTTACATAGAAGTATTTGAGGGATTATAGAGGGTGGCAGAAGCACAGTGACTTTGTTATGACTGTCCTGAGTAGTTGTTGTGGAATTAAAATACATCACTTATAGTTTCTGTTCTATTTAAACAGCCCATATTCCATATGACAGAAAGTGTCCCAAACTGAAAACAATGTCTTCTCTTCTTTCAGCTTTAAATATTAGATGTATTTTTATGGTACCTAGAAGAAATGGCAGTCAGGTGGAAAATGAATTAATGAGAGCAGCAGCATTTTAACTGGTGAGTTCTCAAGATTTTGTAGTTCATTTGTTTCAGGTGATAGTTTTTGAGGTGACCTCGTTTGTGCTTATCTGTTACATCAGACCCTTATTATTGTAATTACTTTTGGCAGGGACTACTGTTTTCCTTGTCTGCTGTACATGAGCTGTCAAGGAAGTAAAATAGAACCTGCAGCTTTGTTTAAATGACAGCTGCTCAAACAGAGTATGTTTTACCACTTCCTCAGTATTTGTTTTCTGGACACAGATCTGTTAATCCACCCAAGCTATGGGCCATCATTATTTTCTCTTTTTGTTGCTTCTGTTAAAGTATCATTAATTTACTAATGAACTCTTAGCAGAAAACAGTACAATGGCTTAAGCAAGTTGTACTCTTCATGCAACTGCATTTTCTTCCTAAAGTAGAACATTAAGTGAAAATTAGATTTGCCTTCTTTATGTCTTCATTTGTGCCTAATGCTTCAGTAGACAGAGAAATACTCATATGCTGAAAAGGATCTTTGGGAATGGTAGGTTAGATGAGAGTCCCTGATCCCTTTTTCAGTGATTCCCCTGAAAAAAACCTGTATTGTGCAAACCATGAACTGTCTCATATAAGAGAATCACATTGTTTTATAGGTTCTAAAATATTTCTGACATGTTTTAGAGCTAACTGCTTTCAATTAATTGTTTAGTTTTGTTTATGTGCTCACAGGCTGGAAAAATGCATTATCTTCAGCAGGACTGCATAGCTTTAGCTGGTAGGTTACAATTTAGTAGACAATTCAGTATATCCCAAGATAGGGAAGAGCAGTTCCAGCTCATCATTTCTAGCTCTGTGGGATTAAGTGGGGTAAAATGCATTAAAGCATTGTCATTCAAGTAAACGGCTTTTTGAAAAAGGATAGTAAACAAATCCATTGAGTAGGATTTGGCATATTTGTAGTTTCTAGGGTTAAGTTGCTCTCATGTTAACAAAACCACAGCTACTACAGAACAGTATGAGAAACTAGTATAACTATGAGAAAATGACAGCAAGAGTAAGTCTGTAGTTAAAGGTATGATACAGTTAGACAAATTGATATAGGAGGTAAGGAACAAACTTCAGATACACAAACTCATGTCCTATGAAGTCTTGCAGCTGTACGTAAGTGTAAAACTTTTTCCCAGGTCCTTGTGTAATAGATGTTGCTGGTGTTTCACAGCTGGAAAAACAAGCGTGATGAGATGAGGTGACTTACCCAGGACTCTGAAAGAGGTCAGCAGAGTATAAGGGTTGCAGTCCAGTAGTCTTTATTTTGAGCCCCATGTATATTTGCAGCCATGTTACTTAAGGTTAAAAAAATGCCCTTAGCAAGTTCATGTTCTCAGCGTGACTTACTCCTTTCATATTTAATCTCCCTGTTTTCAGTGACAGGACCAAGTGACCCTTCTTGACTACTGTTCTGTTGTAATGTCCTGCTTTAAGTAATAGAAAAGTTTTCCTTGATCTCTAATCTGCCTTTGTCTTTTGTAAGTGCTTTAAGTTCTGCATGCTTGTTCAGTCTTTTTGTTCCTTCACATACATTGTTTCTTTCTTTGTGAAATCTGCAGTGTGTTGGCTGTTTGTGGGTCTTGTGATTTTTGGAGATGGGGATTAAGCAAAGCTAAATGATACAAGTGAACTTTTTTTTAACCTTGTGCATTTATCTTCCTAAACTTTTCTTTCTTAAAATAATGTGGTAAGATTCAGTTATTGACTTGCTATGTACTGGTGTAAACACAGTTATTTCCTCTTCACTTTTGCTTCCTCAGAGTGTGTTATTGCTCCCCCCTTGTATGCATAGTAGACAAGCAAAGCTATCCATGAGTTAAAATGAGAAGCAGTTTTACAGAGTTTAGTGGTTCTGTAACTATTCCTACTGGACTAAAGCAGGTATCATTTGAAGAATGAACGAACAGAAGTTGATGAAGCAGGCATTTGAAGAAAAATTTGTGTGTTCCCCTGGAACTTCTGATTTGGACAGTCAATAGTGACTAATTAGCAACAGGGTTACTCTTCCAAAAACTAGTTCAGCTAGTCCATGGTCATATTGCTCACAGTTTATTTAAAAATACACCACGACCACCACCCTCCCATGGTAGAACATTAACAAAATTTGTGGATTGAGAAAATTTCAAAACTAAAAACTCCTCAGCAATTACAGTATGTATTTAGAATGGAAGTATGATAGACATAGTCTGTTCCCTGCTGCCATACTGAAATATGGTTCAGCTGGTGAACAAACAAGGAAAAGAGGAGCTAACATTCATGATAGTCTGCAGAGAAAGTACATTATGGAGCAGAAAGGAGAATGTCTGGTTTCCTCTTTTTTTCTCCCATGGGTGCGTAGGAATTGTCTTTAGACAATTCACTGGCAAGCTGCAGAAATTGTTGCGATCCACAGTGTTTGCTCTGTGAGGTTTACAAAAATGATAAATTCAATTCCCTTTTTTGTCTCTTGGGTTTTTATGTTGCGTGGGACCAATCTAACGCAGACACTTGTCTTTTGGAACCAGGTGGTTTTCTTTTAGTTGTGCTCTTAAGTGAAAAGCTGAAAGTCCTTGTAGTTTGAGTAAATGATTGTTCACTTGTAACAAACTTGTCAAAAGCTTCACATTACAGAGTGTATAATGAGATCCCTGTATTTTTCCTTCAGATACTGTAGCAAAGTGAGTTCCTCCTATGTTAGTTACTATGTCTCCTGGTAGAATAAAAGCTGTGTAGCTTTTTTATACTAATTTACTCAAATATTCATAAAGTTAATTACGGATTAATGATATTTTTGCTTTGTTTCTTCTATTGCAAGTAACTATTATCACCTAAAGATTATGAACTATATAGATTATAACCCAAAGACAATTGTAACTTGAGATGATTGAGCTGACCTGCACCGTGGCAGACTGCAATGGCTGAGGATGTGTAATGTATGTATAATGAGAAGATGCTCTTATTGACCATGTGGCTTGTAGCATTACAAAGTCACACTGCTAAAGGTTTCTCTCAGCACTGAATCTGTGACACAAGGATCCTGGTTTTAGTTTTCTAATTGAAAACAGCGGAAGGGGAGAATAACATTAGTTCTTATGACTTGTTGCTTAGCAGCACTGATCAGCAGAGGTACAACTTTTTTCCTTTTTCCATAACCTTTGTGAACCCAGGCTTGAACAGAGCTCACTAGCCGACAGTCATGCATAACTGTTGTTTGGTATCTGTTAGCAGCATCTGAGGGAAACTGTATCTTCTTGACCTCTTTATTACCTTTGCCCTTTAGTCTTCTTTCTCTCTTGCATCAAGTCTTAGAAGAAAATAGACATGGTCCTAGGAAGGTGTGAAGGATGAGAAGTTTACAGACAAGCCAGCTGTGCTAAAATATATTCTGCTGCTTATTGGGAAAAGGAGCCAAGCTGGTTCCCAGATTGTGATGTCAGACCCTCCTCTGATGGCAGGAGAAACAGACCAGACATCACAGTAAGGACTGTTCTTATTTAGAAAAGCTTCCCCACTATTTTGGAGTAGGAAAAATAATCCAGAGAGGAAAGGGAAATCAGGGTACTAAGAATTTCCTGGTTTATATCTTTTAGGAGAGATTTCACAAACTGAACTAGAAAGGATATTGAATGTGTTTGAAAATTATTAGGGATCTGCATTGATTGTAGTTACAAAGACAGTTGTCTCCCTCCCATCCCTCCTTTTTTTTATCTGATCAAATATGTCAGAACCTGTAAAGTAATCTCAAAGAGGAAGTTGGTTATTTTACCTTGCTTCTAAACTGTGAATTGTCTAACTGGACAAAGGATCTTTAGTGACATCACAAACTGCAACAATTAATGTGCTTTATGACATCAGAAGGTCAGGCTTGGACCTTTGACTGCTACTCAGATTCTTGTCTTCTAGATCTAAGTAAGAAATCTCAGTATTTCTATACTCTTTTTCTGCCAAAAAAAAAATATGATCATGAGATATCTGTAAGCTTGTGGACATTATGTGGAAAATAATGTCTTGTTGGTCTGCTGGTGTTCTTCTCTCCCTCTCACCTCCTCTAGTGACTTCTCTCACCTATCCACGCTCCAGGACTCATTGTTAGCTGTTAACAGCAGTACAGGTCAACATATTAAAAGGTCAGCATGTGTTTCACAAGCCTGTTACACTCTGGTATCCCTTCTCTTCTGAAGTTCAAAGGGAAACTGCTATTCGGCTATCATGGAGAGGACTAATACTGTTGTAATTGCACAGTTGACATTAGATACTCATTTCCACAAGACACTGGTTTCTGTCCTGTGTGTCATGTAAAAAGCATGGCAAGTGTATGGTATCTGGCACAGCTCAATAAGCAGCAAACTGGAATAGGAATTATATTGCAAATATTGCTACCAATTATTGTCTTTAATTGCACAAGTCTTAACAAAGTGATCTGCCTGGAAATCCTGACTACTGTCTGAGACTAAGAGGAATGACTTTCCATGCACTTGCTTGCTGAGCAGAGCAAATTTTGTTCACCAAAACAAAATCTCTTTTTTTTTTTTGAGCTGTGAATACGATTGTCTGCAGTGAAAAACAGCTGCTAATATTCGTTATCTGCAGGACTCAAAACAAGTAGCTGAAGTCGCATTCTGAACTTCTGATTTACAGGAGGAGGAGGGAACTTAGGTCAAAATCGAGAAGCTGCTAAAACAGTCTCAGTAAAAGAAAAAACTTCATTGATGCTTGCAAGTGTTGTAATGCAGAATACCTGACTGGTTCTTTCTGTGTGCACTGGCACTAGAACTGAATAGATTAAAAAAATTAACCTTTCATATTTCAGATAATTAGAAGTATTATCCTTCACCTGTTCTTTTAGCTATCCATTAGAATGTGGCATTCTCTTAGAAGCAAGAAGCTATCTTAACTGCGTGACTTTTTAATGCCGTCATGTTGGCACCTGCAACAATGGGGCAGACCATGGCCACTGTATAGCACTAGCACAAGTAAGAGCCTCTGAATGTTCTATTTCTGTAACAAGATTAATCAGTTGTTCTGAATTATGATGTGTTGAATAAGCAAGTCCCAGTTTCATACTTGCAGGATATATATGGCTTTCAATTTAGCTGCAGACACTGCTCCACACACCTGTTTCCACAGCAAACCATTCCTTGCTGTGCACTTGCTTGAACTAGAGACACTCTCATTTCTCCATAGCCTGACATCAGGAAAGGATGGCATTTGAGCATGTGCCTAAGAGGGATTTTATAGGGCTCTGAGAATACAGACTGCCTGAATTCTGTCCTATTAGGTGAGTCAATTTTCCATTTTTTGGGGTAGTAAATTTCATATGCAACAAGACAGGAAATTTCAGAGGGAAACTGGAATAATTAAAATAATCTTGTTTGGTCCACTGCCAACTCTTTCATCTTAGAAAACAGTGCTCTGGAGACATGCACAGATCCTGTAAAGTAGTCTGGATAGCCCTCGTCTAACATTCTGGACATATATCCCTTCATGAGTATCTTAAGTAAAAGGATGTTTCTGTGGGGCAGTTTGAATTGTTTTGGTTCTGTAAGTTCTTTTCTTTATTGGCTGCTGCTTGAGGTTAAGGTTGGATTAGGTGGATCTTCAGGTTAATGTGGCATTTTTCATGTAGGCTGCATCATCAAATGACCCTAAAAGATTTTTGGAAGCAAGACTTGTGTAACTGTTCAGAAAGACAATTTTACATTGAAAAGCTGAAATAGAGATTCAAATATTGCAAAGCTGGATAGAATGAAGGCTATTCTTTTTTAATTTTTTAGTTTCTAAATTTAAAAACCATAACATTTTCTCTTTTGTGCTTAACCTGGAGTGTTTGTAGGAAACCACCTTGTTTACATACCAAGAAATTGCAAAAGATAGAATCAAATTGCTACAAATAACACAGGTAAATCTGTTTATTCTGAAAATTATTTCTCATCCAGCTTCTTAGTAATTTCATTTTCTACCTGATTCTTGATAAAACAGCGACAGTGATTCACAGAGGAAACAATGGCTTAGAAAGTTTTCTTGCGACGCTGCTGGAAGGGCAGCGAATGTCCTTCCTTCTCAGATGCAGTACTTAGAGAGAGCCCTTAGATGGTGCCGTGTAGCAGCGCTCAGCTCTTCGGAGCTCTGCTCAGCGTCCCGCAGGGGTGGCTCTTCTACCGGATCAAACTGAAGGATGCTTTTCTAAACGGGTAGAAGGCTTCCTTAGCAGCTGCCAGATCTCTTCACTCACTGATCTGGGGCTACTGATGAAACTTAAACTTTTTCAGTGAAGTTGTTGAGTAAAAGAAAATAAATTCCAAAATGTTGCAGGAATAAGTTGTAGAAGCAAAAGCAATCATCAGGGTCTGTGTATTCACATGAGGGTGTTCCACAGAGTCAAAGCTTTCTGTCCAGGAAAGGAAATGTCGTCATGTCCCCCCCCTCCCTTTTCCTAAGTGTTATACCCAACCACTTGCTAAATTATGCATATTCCTGTCCTTTATTTTCTGTATATGGAATCCTAGAATGGTTTGAGTTGGAAGGAACCTTAGAGATCATACAGTTCCAACCCCCTGCCATGGGCAGGGACACCTTCCATTAGACCAGGTTGCTTCAAGCCCTGTCCAGCCTGGCCTGAAACAATGCCAGGGATGGGGCAGCCACAACTTTTCTAGGCAAGACTCTTCCAGTGCCTTAGCCACTCTCACAGTTAATCCATAAATTAAGCTGTGGATCCATAGGTCTGAAATTTTGCCATAGTTCAGTCTGGGGAACATGGATAAACTGTCTCCGGGCACTGTCAATTAAGATCTGTAAATGCAATCTGTCAGTAGAGAGATATTAAATATTAAATTCAAACATAGATTTCAATAACTGCTATAATTTAATTCTTATAAAACTTGAATCATGTCATGTCATACTTAAATATCTTTGTCAATTATATTGCTGTCTATCTCTTAAACAAAGTGCTTTTAAATAATAGCTAAAGAGGTTTGGAGGGCATTTGAGAATCATCGTGATGGAAGAACAGAGCTTACCCTGGGAACTTCCTCACATAAATATGGGTGTGGTGTTGTGGCTTTCAGGTTAAATAGTCCATGCTGTGAAACTTGCTTTCTTGCTGAAGAATGGGGATGCAGATTCAGGAATTTGGGTTGTGATGTCAATTACAGAGGAATTGAAATGGAATTTCCTTGAGCAGGATGGGTATCAAAACACAAAATAAGTTTTATTTGGAAGCTGTTGGTGAAATTACAAAAGGGAGTTATGAGGCAACTCTAAATACTCTATCTACATCTAGTCTTTTGTTTTGTAGCAAGGCAGGAGAGAAGCAAGATGTTGAAACTAAACTGATGTCTATCTCTTGGAAAAGAAGTAAGTGACTGTTTTTTTCTAGGTTGGGAGTATAGCCTTCTTATGATTTTACTGTGTGCTTATACATGTTCCTGTGATTTGTTAGATTGTTTCCCACCTTTTACCACAATTTGGGAGGTTTAGGCTGGAAATTTTCCACCAAAGCAAATTAAATAATTCATGTTTTCAGAATGACTTCATTTTGTCATGACTTCTATTTATGTAGGGAGAGGGAGGGAAAGAACTGGTATTGTTACAGTCTCTGCTGTATTTTTTTAATCTCTCTAACTTCCTATAGCCCAACTTTTTCTTTTTTGACACTTGAAATGTGCATAAACTGAGTATCCACTGTGCATTCTGCTTGTCCCTGTAGTTTTCATCATATGGTCTCTGCACGCTTTTACTTTAGGTATATCCTTTGCCATTATGTGAGTTAACATTACCTGAAATTCTGCTGGCATGTAGGTGGGAGCAAGTATTGGGCTTTTCTTGTGTGTTGAGAAATTCTGTAGTTGAAGTTGTAGTTGACAAGTTAAATGTTACTCGGTGGTGACTTGTAGCCTAAAGCTAGTGGCTACAAATTCTCACCTCTGGCTCTGCACAGTGTGTTCTTCCAGGTGCAGATGCATTTCTGCTGTCTTAAAATCCTGAAGCAGCTGCAGCAATGTGTCAAACTGATCTGGCATTTTGCATCTTCAAAGCTCTGCTCATTCTGCTCAAATACTTGAACTGAGTAAAGCACTCCACCAAGCTGAGGGGTGTTACTCTAACCTCATAGAAAAACAAACAACCCTTGAGAGGTTAAAGCGACTTTCCTCATCACACAGCAAGTCAGTGATGGAGCTGGAATTACAGCTCAGGAGGTTCCTGGCTTGTGCTGTGGAGAAAGGTCATTTCCCAGAATAGTACAGAAGGTTCCTGTTTGTTATTGATAATAGGGCAACAAAGGACTCTAGATGTATTAATAGTCACTGTAAATGTCCTTAATAATACATAATTAGCAACCTTGCAAAACTATCTACACTGTGTTTTTCTGGGGCAGTATCACTTCCATGGTTAGTTTTGTCTACTGTACTCTTGAGAGGTATTTTTGTTTTGGCTCTTCTAACAAAACTTTATTTAAAGTAAATAGGGATGTTTACAATGTAGGTATAAATAGCATCCCCATTAACAATTGCATTAAACTGCATCTTCAACTCAGCTTTCAGATAAGTACAGCTCCTCTAGTAGTGACATCAGTACATGCTTGTAGGCCTGTGGGGAGCAGCCAGGCACTGTCTATCTAAGGAGAATATAGAGGTGATAGAGGATTTTGGGGGCAACATTTTCCCTGTATTGTGTAAGGTGAAGACAGCACTAGCATACTTGGGCAGTGTAAGAACTGAGGTGTAGACATAGGAGCCCACAAAGGTGCTGGATTTGGTGCTGGTCTTTAGGCCTTCCAGGGAGGAAGGCAAATCCTGTCCCCACCTAGTGTGACAGGGGAGAGGATACTTTAGTGAATAGGTTTTTATTAAGGTTAGGTCCCATCTATTCCTCAAATGTCCCCAGGGCTGGGTTATCTGGTAGATATTGCTGGATCTTGTAGATGTTTTTAAATCTCCTTTTTATAAAATGCTGTTGATTCCCCTTTGAACTTACTTGCTTCAACAGTGTACTTACTGAAGGTTTCTGTTTCTTATTTTTTCTCTACATGAGTTATTTGAACTGCTAGATTACTTAGCAAGTTCAGAATAGTCACTGAGTAGTAAGTATGAAGCTTGAGTTTATTTTTTTACTGAGCATCTAGAGCTATGCATCTGCAATTGAAAGAAGAATAAAATGGTGTTTTCTCATAACCAAGTCTGAAAAACGGCAGTGAATAATAGTGAGAAGAGCAACATTCTCAAAACAAACAAGTTATTGAAACCAAAATTATAACTAAAGTGAGGAAACCAGAGCTCCACTTGCATACAGAAATGAGAAGGGTGCTGTTTTCTCATCAATGTATCTGTAGACACACGTTTGAATTAACAAAGCAGTAAGAGCTTCATGTGCTGCATTTGCTTTTTTAATGCTCATTGATTGAAGTAATTAGATTCATTGTTGTGGGCTCTGGGAATGCCAGCTTGGCTCTTATGGTCACTGGCTTGTGAACGTGACCTTCTGGAGGCCAAAACACTGAAGAGTTTGCTCTAATTTTTCAGAGGTACCAGTCATAATAGTTACTACTTTGACAAAACAATGTAGATGTTCCTTGCTCTGTCTAGCTTGTTATTTTTACTGAATTGTGGTGTGGTGTTTTTTTGGTGGTGTTTTTTACTAATTCGTTTCTTTAACTGTTTTCAAGTGGATTCAAATTTTGAGGTTTTTTTTTGTTTAGTTGGTTTTAAAACACACTTGAGTTTTCACAACTAAAGTTGGTTAAATAACTGATCAGAGATTGAACTGTAAATGTTAGTCAGTGGTTTTGAGTGGTTTTGATCAGGCATCTTGCTTTCATTCTTCCTGGTGATCGAATCAACCAGGCACAGTCAAACAGTCCCACACAGGAAAAACTGTACTTTCAGTGGAAAGAGAAAAAACCTCTTGTGATTGATACCAAATGATTCATGGTAAATGCTGATGTCTGTAAAATTTCAGCATTAAGTATATCTGTTTTCCCTACTAAGGAACTCCCAACTAAAATGTCCTACAAAAAAGAGACAAATGATCCCCGAAGAGAGTCTCTCAGTTCAGGCTCCTGGTCTCACCATTTGGGCAGTGCAAAACTTGAGTCCTTATGGTAAAAAGGGAAGTTTCAAGGTCTGTGTGGTTTGTGATTTCTAGCATCAGCTGACTTAGGGGTTCCTCTTGGTATGAATACTTTCCAAGAGCTAGGGGTGTTGCTGTCAGTTCTTAACTTTCCTCCTAGAAACCTGTCTAAACACATAGTATTTTAACACTAAGCATGATGTGAAACAACCCATAGATTTGTAATCCATCACCAGATCTGCTGCACTTACAGCAGATCATTCACAGCACAGGTGATTGTATTGCCTCCTGTAAGGTTTACATTCATGGATAGCTCAGATGGGGATAGTTGTACTTCCTCAGACCTTCTTTATCTCTCCCTTAAAAAAAAGGTATAGCTACAATGTTGCTTGCACCTGTCAAACATTCAATTTGAGCTAACTTAAATATTTTTGTGCTTGCACCACACGGCTTCTTAAAAACGCTGACATTACCGGCTGAAACTTGTATCTGTTATAATGCTGTTTGGAATGTGTAAGTAGACTTACTCTGTCTAAGTAGTAGTGATTTTTTTTTCCTGGAATTAGAAGAGTTTAGACCTCTTTAAACCTGGGCTCCTGTTTACTACAGATTTGAGTTTTTATGTCTTGCTTGAGAGCCTTATTTTTTTCTCTGCTGCTCTGTGGCTTGGTCAGGGCAAACAGCATGCTGTATATCTCCTGCACTTGTTTGGAATTGATGCCGTACACTGTGTGTTGTACTCAGATTTACAGCTAACATAAAAGGAACAGCCACTTGTTACTATCTTTTTTCCCCCCTCCTCAATATGTCAAACTGTTCCATGCTTCTTCAGAAGCGTATTGAACTACTCAGAACCAGTGAAAATGTACTAAAGAAAGTGGCGAGCAGATTCCTAAATCAGTTGCCTCAGGTCTCATTTCCATCTCGGTTCTGCATTTCCAACTTGTTTTTGACCAGGGCTTTTCACTGCTTTCTGATGAGCAAAACCTACTAAGGATATATAAGAGGTTTTGCAGCTGGAGGAGAGAAGATGCAGGGCTGGCAAGGTAGGACTCCCAGCTATTGTGTAAATAACTTAAAGAGCATAACTTTTTTTGCAAGAGGCTTGCTTGGGGTGAAGTAGTTCAAGGCATTGCTCTTGGTCAGCAAACCTGGATTTGAACAGGTTTCAGCTAGCCCCAACAAATTCATTTGGATCTTCCCTGCCTCCTCCCCTTATTTTTCTTTGATATCTTTTATTTACATTGTTTATCCTTGCTAAAACCATCCTTTCCTCAAGCTTTCCTTCTGCTCATATTTCAAGATTCTCAAGAAGGTGTGTTTCTACAATATTTCCTGCAGTGAACTGCACTGTGTACTGTTTCCCTTTTCCCTACTTCTTTCTGAAGATGGAAAGCTGCTAGAGCTGGTGTGAAATTCACACTCTTTAATTATTAAGAGCCAAATCCCACTTTTGCAAAGCTCTTCTCTCTCATTTCTTTCCACACATTACCTTTGCATCACTGCCATCTTACTTATTTGTCAAAGGCTGAGAGATCTCTCCCTAACCTGAAGGGCAGGTTCAATTCTTATAGTAAGAGGCGCCTGACAGATGCTGCTCACTTCACCAATGCTCGATGTGATAAGTGTAAAGGCATTGTTCAGCTGTTGTTAGAAAAGGATTCGCACTATAGCCCCTCTCCTCAAATTGACCATTTTGCTTTGAAAGATGTTGAACTTCTGTCATGCGTCTGAGTGGCTGGTGTCACAGCATGAAGTCTTTATTTGTTAGGTGTATATAAATAAAAATCAATCTTCCTCTACAAACTGTCAAACTGTATTTCCCAAAAGCTGAAGGATCTGCCGTCCATTAACTCTGAGTGAGCCTGAGTTCCTAGAAAGAGCACATTCTGTTCAGAAAGACTTGTTTGTTTTCATTTGGCTGATGACATGGGCTGTCTGCTGTTTCTTTATGAAAGAAAAGACAAAATACTTTCAAAGTGTTAAAAAAAGTCATTGCACTGTGATGTTTAGTGTGTTTGCATTATTTCGTGTTTTGAGTAAAAGTAATCTTATGTAGTTGGGGAAACATATGATATAGTGGCAGCACAGACAAAAGAAGATGTACAGTCTGGGGGTGAGGGTAGACAATTACTTAAATAAGGTGTTAATCTTGTGACCTTTTTTGTGCAAGGAAGATGGTAGGTCAGTGGAAACATGTTCCCTGAGCAGCTGGTATGGCTGTGTGCTGTTCACCTTTCAGGACGTGGGTTTGAATTACACTGTACTCTTTGATTATAAACGGGAAAAAAGGACCATATTTTGAACTGGAAGTACCTCAAGGGTAACTGCCATGCCTTAATATAAGACAAACCAGTTGGTTTGCTTCAGGGCCAGTCTGTGAGCCATGGTGGATGCATTTCATAGTTAGGCTGCATGAATCTATATTCTGATACCTCTCATGTCTAAAATAACTTGCAGCCTGTGTCAAAGTAGAGCCATATTGAGCTAGCTGGTGTGAAAGTGTTGGGTTCAGGTCTTCCTACAGCTCTTTGATTAGAGCCTCATATGTCTGCCACTCTGTTCCTGGAGAGTCTTATTGCCTATCTCAGGTGTTACCATCCGAGTCTTGGGTCCTTACTTTAATAACCTGATGACTGGATAGGGTCTGGCACATGCTGGATTGTCCATTATTAAGAGAAACTGCTTCTCAAGGACACCACAAGAAGAAGTACTAGTATGGCCAAATGGATGGTATGTGAGCAGGCTGCTGTCCTCTCTTGGGCTATCTCTGCCTAGTGTTCCAGGTTGCCTGCTGGAGTTGAAAAGGATGAGACATTCTTCTCTGCAGTTTCAACACACTTAACTGCTATCTCTGTCCTCTGCCTGTGGGTGGGAAGCTTCTCTGTGTTCTCACACCTTCTTGGGAGATCTTTCAAAAACCTTTGAATAGGTGAGAAGGAATCTTTCCTTGAAGGTAGCTTTCTTCATTGGCTGTCCTATTCATTGTCTGGAAGGAAGGGGGAATCAAGGCCATCATCAGATTTCAAGTTGAATGCTCCTTGGGATGGTGTAAGATTTCGGATTTTACTTGACTGACACTATTAATTGCATTTTTGGGTGTTGCAGGTGCTTTTTTCCTTTTATGTTAACAGGAAAAGAAGTCTTCAGAAAGTCCCCTTGCATTGTTGGGCCTGTGATGAGACGATTTGAGGGACTGAGCAGTCTTACGATAAAAGCAGCATAATAAATTTGAGTTTGTTAAGACAGCATAACTTGTTAAAACAAGTGGGCCACCCTCTGCAAGAACAGAGCAAGAGGGGACAAGGTATGTGCGCTTCTGCAACTACTGATGGGGTGGAAGTTCTTTGGCTTCCAGTGTTTGCACACTAAATTCAATGTCAACATAAGTACAGACAGCAGATCTCAGAGGACTTTAAGGTAAATAGCCTTTCTCTTTTAGGTTTCTACAAAGAGCTGCAGTGCTAAGGGATTTCTTTGAGTTTTGGGCCTGTCACAATCTGGCAGATGAGTTGGGAGGAGATAGTCCCTGGTTGTTTGGCAGTGCCAAGAGCAAGCTTTGAACCATGCAAGCTTTTGGCAGCCAGGGAACACTCACACTAGAGACTTCAGAGTCCTGACCAGTCTGTGTCTGCCAGTGACAGTTTTTGGTGATGTACTTTATTTGCTCTCAGTTCTTAGTGTCGCCCAAGAAGCTCAAAAACTCCTATGGAAAACAATTTTCCTGAGCTATACAGAATACCAGCCCACCCATTTTGTTTTATTCCCCTAAACATGGGGGATACTTGGGTGAAGTCTCTACCACCAAATAAGAGCCTGGATCTTGATAAACTATTGATTAAGTAAAAAAAAAAAAATACCCTAATGACAGCAATTCACGTGACTTGTGCTGCCAGTGTCAAATATAAAAGTTGTAGGAGTGGCTAGTAGAGTGACAGGATCAAAAATCCTGTTGGAAAACACCCAGTTTCTAAAGAATGCTCAGGAAAGCCTCTCTGTGTAAAGGATATTTGGGAGCCAGATCCAAAGGCAGTGTGTCAGCACATGGCCAGTAACACTCATAGTGAAAACCCACAAATTCTGCTCCACAGGAAATTCTTGTGTCTTTTAAAAGCTGTCTGCCAGCAAAACACTCCACTAGAAGAAACCTCAGAGCAATCCCAATTTCTGGATACTTTTATGTTTTAAATTCTGTCTTCTGAAGTGTTAGTCAGTAGCATTTGCCCTGAGAGCAGGATACCGGCTGCAACTGAGGAATGAAGCGACTGATGGAACAGGGTCAACCCTTTCAC
The DNA here is from genome assembly GCA_032466535.1 of Forpus xanthops. Classification (NCBI taxonomy): domain Eukaryota; kingdom Metazoa; phylum Chordata; class Aves; order Psittaciformes; family Psittacidae; genus Forpus; species Forpus xanthops. The sequence continues at coordinate 6,190 of JASSUY010014258.1, read as the reverse complement.
CACACGGGAGTGAACTGTGAGAAGAATGAGCTTTCATGTAAGTGGAAAGGGTCTAAGGAGGGCAACAGTGATGATTACAAGTACAAAGTGGCCTCTGCTTGTGGCAAGAGCAAACAGTGTGGGGCTGTCCCAGCTCCAGGGCACCCATGAATAACTTGGGAAGACTAATCATGAGCTGGTTTTGAAGTGACAGTAGTGAGGAAGGAATTTAGTGTATCACAGCAGCAAACCAAGTACTTGTTTATATAATGGGTTCACATATAACTTGTGGAACAACATGGTGGTGGAGATACTAGATTTAAAAAAAGACCAGGTTTGGAGACAACAGGTCAGTCCTGCCTCTGTATCATAACTGCTTATGTCTTGTCGGTCACGTTAGGGCTAAGTAAGTCAGATGTGATTCACTATGGAAGCACCAAAGAGGAGTTAGTTAATTAAATGGAGCTTAGAGGAAAGCATGAGTGGAATCTTTTTTTCCTGTTAAATTCCTTTTTAAGTAAGTTGAGTTGTTACAGGATACTGGTACTGCTGTGTAGGAGAAGGGTTTTTCCAGGTCCACATCCTATCAATCTTGTGCCCATGAAGCTGCAGGAAGTCAGCAGCAACCTAGTGTTGGACCATCATGTGGAGTGTGAGGCTGTTGAGTGTGCCAAGACCATCCACCCAGACCCAAGTGCTGCCAAACCTGTCTGCACTGGTGGGCTGACTTGCTGTCATCAAGCAGAGCTGCTGCAGCAAGGTTAAAGAAGGTATTTGCAAGAGCTTTAGACAGTAGGTACACAGATGTAGAATCATAGAATGGTTTGTGTTGGAAGGGTCCTTAAAGATCATGTAGTTCCAACCCCCTGCCTTGGGCAGGGACACCTTCCACTAGACCAGGTTGCTCAGGCCCCATCCAGCCCAATAATTAAGTCTGTCCTCTTTCAGGTGTGTATAATAACATTTTTCAGTGCACATGGAATTGTTTTCCTATTAAAATTGGATGTGAATTAACTTTTATTATGCAATTATTAGCTTTAGTAGACTAGCCACAGGGAAGTAACAATGTGTTTGTCACAAAAGAGGTTTATCCATAAAATGTGATATCCCAATTTTGTGAACTAAGTACACCCTTGATTCTATTTTCCTGGCTTAAGTGGCTGGAGGACTGTTCTTCATGGTTCTGTCTATTTTAGGGAAATCTGCCACTTTGAATAAGGATGAAATTTGACTGGTAAAAATGCAGTCTTATTACAGTATCATCATATAACTGAATCTTATTTATTTTTAATTGAAATGACAACTGAAAGACTCAGTGCATTTTTTAAAATCAAATGAACATTATATTTAGCTCTTTTCATTAAGTTCTAGGTATGCAGTCCCATTGAAAATAGGTACCTAGGTATAAAAACATGAAGCCTTAATGCTTGCTTACTGAATATTTTGAATGCAAATGGGCATCATCATAACGCCTACAAGTAGAGTTACTCTGGTACGTTTTAAAAGTGTCAGTGGCATAACTGACAGCCACCATATTCTTTCAGGATCCCCTGATGGAGGGATTTTATTGCTAAAACAGCTACTACTTCTAACTGTAATCGAATGGAATTACACAGTATGTAGTGGAGAGTCTGACAGGAAAGTGTTAATCCTTGTAATGTGAGAAATACAAGACATATGGTTTATCATAATTTATTTTGCTGTTTCTAGCAAGAAATTGTGCATTAAACTACCCCCACAGTTTGAGAGAAGTTAGTCTTACAAAGAAGCCAAATGTCTTCCTGCTTTCTCCTCAAGCAACTCTTGCTCCCAGTACCCAAACCCTGTGTGCCTGACGCTACACAGCATGAGATGTATGACAGCACGGAGATCAGTGCCTGCTGCTGGCCCTTGGGTCTGGCTTTTTGACAAATGAGTCAGTGTTGGACATTGCACTGGAAGTGCTTCTGCTGTGGGTGTTCAGGCAGAGCGCAGTCTTTTTGGAGTAGGGGCTAGACAAGGCTAGTGTGGTTATTTGTGGCAAAATGCTGAAGGAGGCAGTGAGAGCAAGCCGAGGAAAACATGCTCACATTCATTCATGGAGTTATGCATAAATAGGTTCTAAAGTAAGTCCCACTCAGCTGTGTGTGAGCATGTTAGTCACAGCTTTGACCCTCCTGACTGGCTTCCTGTTAAATCTGTTAAAAAGCAAATTCTTCAGTCAAGTATGTGAATGAGTCAAGAAAGTATTTGATATTTTTTTGACCAGCCAGAAAGCAAAGCTTATTTATAGTTTTGATTGCATTAGGCTGTGCTGTGAACATTGGCATGAAGGTTTTGGAGCTCAGTGATAGAGAGTATTTTTTTATTCTTTATTTAAACGGGCATTTTCTCAGAAGACTAACAATCCAAAGTTTGCAGTTCCAGTCTGAGAACTGATGGAAAAAAAAAGGTACATGACAAAACTTAAAGGTTTGAAAAGCAAAGTAGAGCAGAGTTACGTGCAAACAAAAGAGTATTCTACAGGAGCTCAAAGTGTTTTTTCATCAACTGTAGCTTGAATTGGAAAGTCTGTTGGGTTTGTGGGTTTTGTCAGAGTTGTGCGCTATGTTGTGTGTTAATCACAGTCGAGAGGGAGGGAAATGGAACAATTAAAAAAAATCAAAACCAGAATAAAGCAAAACCCCCACCTAGCACGGAATATCCTCTCCCACCACATCTTAAAGGAGGAAGATAGGCCACAGAGGCTTTACAAGGCTGCAGTGGTGTGTCAGAACATCACTTTGTTGTCTTCCACTGCACAGCTGATGGAGGAGTGGGTGTGTTCTTTAATTTTGTTTTTGGCTTTTTTATTAATGAAACATTTCCAGTTGTTTTTTTCTCCCACCCCCTGCTACTGCCCAGATCTAAATTTACTTTTATTTTCCTTTGCTTTTTTAAAACAGTGGATATTTAAGAGCACCATACATGTAAATATAGCCACTGCTGTTGCACAGCAGCTGTTGTGCACATGTGGAAGCACAACAGCTGTATTTCTGATGCATTACCTGGTGTCTAGCAACTGGATGGTTTCCTAGTATATATAGCAGTAGGCTCCCAAGAGCTACTCGATAAGAGCACAAGCCAAGTGAAATCCTGGTCTTTGTTTCAGATGTAATGTGTTAACTCAGTCTAGGTTTGCCAGGACACGTGCAGTTTGAGCCATCCTGCCTGGTTCAGTGCCAGCAGTGCTGTCCGTACTGCAGCCAGAGCATGCTTCTGGGTAAACAAGCTGCTCCCTGCAGCCCCCCAACAGGCTTTTCAGGCCAGGATTTTTAAAAGCAGTTAGTACGTTTGGTTAGTAAGGATGAATTGCCTGAAAGACACTCACTTTTTGGAGGCATTGAACTTAGGGGACTAAAGCTGGCCCCATCCCTTTTCCAGGGGCTCCTGCTGGTCACTCAGGCCTCAGCTGCCCAATGTCCAAGGTCAGCAGTCACTTCTAGAATATTTAGATGCTTCATGGGTAGTGTCTACAACTCTGATGCAAAAGATGGTGCCTCTTCCCTTGCAGACTATGTGAGTGCCTCTGTGACAGACAAGGACATACCGCTTACTGCAGGTCCACAGATGTGTGACAGTTGGCACACCTCCAGGTAGGAGGAGTTGCGCCGGTGTTTTATTGACTCTCAGAAAATATATAGCAGGGAAGAGGCCCAGCAGGCTCCTGCAGGATCTGCCTGAGTGCTGAGCCCTGGAGCAAGAGGCTAGATTGCTTTTACAGCCAGTACTTAACCTTGCTGCTGATCCTTGTCAACAAGGAGACCAATTAGCAGTAGAGATGATGGTGAATGATATAATGCAGATGTGTGTCTGTTAGGAGCACAACTGATACATTTTTAACACAACATGTATTTTAAATCATGGCTCTGCTATCCCCTGCAGAAGAATCCCTCCCTACAGTCATGTTTTACAGAAAATACTGGTTTTTTTCCCCCAAAGTCTCTCTCATACCATGTTCTGCTGGGCTCATGATGACTATGGCAGGTGTAGGATTATAAAAAGTAATTCTGCTTGGAAAAATGTCCACTTTTAAGTTACTTAATTATTGATTTTTTTTAACATACAGGGCATGTATAAGAAAATACATAGACGTAAGATGAATACGGGGTGATTCTTGCTGTCCTGATTTCGCTGGGGCTCAACCCCGAAGCAAGGCCAGGTTCACCAAACTGCTGGGTAAGGATCTGAAATTTGAACTGAGGGCTGAGGAGGGCAGGACCAGAGAATGCCACATCCTCATGGCTGAGCTGGCTTCTCAGAAGAGGTGTTATCCCCCTTGCAGAACTGATATGAGAGAAGAAGGACAGAGAGAAGTCCCATAGCCGTCCCAGGAGTGTGTGTGGTATTTCTTCATGAGCAGTAAGAAGCAATGCAGTTTCAATCACTGATAACACTTTCCGTTTTACTTCATACCTTCTTGTCTTGCAGAATCCTTTCCCTTCCACTCTAAATCAAGCCTGAATCTATTTAAGGTGAAAAAAGACAGGAAGGAAAGCAAAAAAAAAAAAAAACAAACCAGAATATAGCCAACCTTTTTAATTAGAGTATATTGTACTTCCAAACTGGATACACTAGAAATTGGCAATGCAACGTAAGATGCAAAGAAATATACCAGTTACTGTCAAAATGACCCTGTACAGCCTTATAATGCAAAAAGCTTTATACAATACAAATTTTTATTAATGTACACAAACCTTGACAGAATGATAGTTGAACATAATGCAACAAGTCAAAAAAAAAGAGACAGAAGAAAGTGCTGAGAACTTTAACTGAATTACTGAATGGAAAACCATGCTAGCTTTCCCTAAAGAATGCATAGTGAAAATGAGTATGAAATTACCTTTGGGGGAGGAAACTGATCAGAACTGTTGGTCATTAGTCGGTGGGGGGAACCTCTGGAGAACATTCCTTTCTTTAGCCTTGAACTGCAAACCAATTGTTCTAAGATGCAGGAGATCTGATAAATACTGTCATTTTTTTCCTTAAAAAAATAAAAACCTCCTCACACACTTTTTCTTACAGAGAAACCTCCTATAACTTGCCAGAAAGAATTAATTTATTCTTTCCAAAGTGCTAAACAAATTCCCAGGTATATTAAACATTACTATATCATATGTTGGTACAACAGAATATAGTTACATGCTGACAGCTCATTCTTGGAAGTTCCAGCCCTGTTTAAACTGCCGTTTGGTTTACATAAAGTGTCCTGTTAATATTCCTACATCCTCCTCCTAGACTTTACCTGTTGTACTTTACCTGCTAGTTTGGAAAATAAGCTTTTTGATTTGGAAGTGGTTGCTCATCTATGGTGGGATCAGAGATCTACGCACTGGGTGTATTTTAAAGAGCAGGTTTAGCTTCTGTATGCAGACTGCATATTTCATGCTGGCAAGCTACTCAATTTTTTGTGTATTTACTAGCCCAGCATTTTCTATTTTGTCTGTACTGCGAGGGGGGGGGGGGGAGTGGTGTGTTACCAGTTCTGGTGGAGTAAAGCATGGCAAACAGGGCCCTGAGTTAGGTAGGTTGCTTACAGACATTTGTACATACCTTGGAACAAATGGCTTTTCCTTACTGCAAAGACAAACAGAACTGCCACATGCTCGGTAGAACCAAAACTGCCTGCTGGAATGTAAACAAAATGGCAGAACTTTTCTGTCCTTCACTTAGTAATTCCGAGTGCTGACCTCCTACTATTTTGGGTATTTTCCCCTTGCAAGTAGCTTCCAGTATATTAAAAGGAGTGCACAGGTTAGGATGTTCTCCCTAAACAGGAAGAGTTTGGTCATTACAGTGGATAATGTTTGGCCATCTCAATACAAAACAAATGTAGGAATCTTACAGACAGGTTAAATGATGAGTTTTGCATCAAAAAAAGATGTTCTACACAAGCTTCATGTATAAACTAAGGAAGATTGAATTCTGTTCCTAGTTGTGTTTACAGCTAAATGCCTTCGGGGACAAGAAATGCCTTCCTGAACTGGGGCCTTGCTTTTGTGCTGTCAAGAACAAGGGGTTGGCCTGTTGGATCCTCCCATCCCACAACAGCCTGCAGAAGCCATTCCTTCTGGACAGCATGGAGGTGGATGGATTATGTGTTAGATGTAGGGATGCTGGGGAGGGACTCTTCATGAGGGACTGTACTGAGAGGACAAGGGGCAATGGTTTCAAACTTAAACAGGGGAAGTTT
>JASSUY010014256.1:25619-37798 GCA_032466535.1 Forpus xanthops | reverse complement strand
GGGGAGATGAGGGGTGAAGAGAAGAGAAGAGAAGAGAAGAGAAGAGAAGAGAAGAGAAGAGAAGAGAAGAGAGAAGAGAGGAGAGAGGAGAAGAGAGAAGAGAGGAGAGAGGAGAAGAGAGAAGAGAGAAGAGAGGAGAAGAGAGAAGAGAGAAGAGAGGAGAAGAGAGAAGAGAGAAGAGAGAAGAGAGGAGAAGAGAGAAGAGAGAAGAGAGAAGAGAAGAGATGACTGCGCTATTCCCAATGAGGTCATCACCGTGCCATGGGCCTGCTGTGGTACCATTGCTGATGATGGCTGAGCTGACCTTAAGGCACCCATTTAACTCCCAACCCTCTGCAAGCTTCAACAATATCCGTGTCATCCCTTCCACATCTGAAGTCAAGTGCCTGGCTAAGCTTTGCCCAACCCGGTCTCTTCCCTCCAGCAGTAGCTGCTGTGGTGTTTTGGACAGGGCCATAATTCTTCCCATGTCCTTTGAAGACTCCTTTTCCAATTTTAACAGCTCATGACAGAGGCAAATGAGCCTCTTTTAGGCTGGGCTGAGTAACCCTGCAAAGGTCTCTCATTTATTGCAAGTTATTGCTCCTCAGAATGACTGTACAGGCACTCCTGCAGCACTCAGCACTTTCATGCCAGCATCTCTCTGCTGCTTGACCCCAAAGCACTTCCCGTTCAAGATATTCATTATCAGAGCTCTTAGCTGAGGCTATCGCAAGGGTCAGACCTTCATTCTCCAGCTTGGTGGGGCCCTGGTGTCTGCAAGCTCAACGCTTGCCCTGAGCAGATCCTTTAAGGTGTGTGTGAGGTTTGGTATCTGAAAGCAACCGCGGGATCAGTAACCATAGGGTAAATCCTCACCCTGAGTACAGCGAGGGGCGAGGGCAGAGCCCTTCACATTGCTATGGTGCCCACGTCATAGCAGGAAACAAGATTTTAGGCCAAGCCTTCAAAGCAAATAAAAGACGTGGGTGAAAACCGGAAGAGCCCCAACATTAACCAGGGGGCAGAAACAGCATCCGCATTGCTTGGGCTGGCCCTGGTTTCAGCATTGGTTCCCTCTACACCCCAGTGCCTGGTGTTCCCTGCTCTGAGGCTCTCTGATAAGCTCCAAGATCATGTCTTAATGTGGGTTATTTCCCCCCCTCCTTTCCTCCTTTAAGTTAATCCCTCTCGGTGGTTTCTGACATTGTCAAATGGCTTTTGTGTACTGTCAGAGAACCTCTTGATGTAGCTACAGAGCAGCTGCTAACAAGTTGCCCCTGGGATCCTGCATCTATGAGCCTGTCTGCCTCTATAATGGCTTTCAAATAGGTAAATCTATTAATGAGATCTCAGTGGGAGAAGGGCTGAGGGCTGTGGAGCAGCTCCCTGTCAATGGACACACATGAGAGGGGTTCCGTGCCGCGTTGGCCTCAATGGGCACTGCAGCATCACAAGGGAAGACACAGAGACGCTGTCTCTGTGTGGTACGGGGGGACATGAGACACTCATAAAGTCACAGAGCAGTCTGGGATAAAGGGTTAAAGCCATTCCCCATGTCCTGTCCCCACAGGCCCTTTGTCAGCCCCTCAGCCTTCAATCTCAGTTGAGCACTTCAAGAGGGACCAAGCATCAGCACAGAGCCCTCGTGCACATACAGGTGCCATCTCACTGTGTTTTCAATGGCCTGGAGCCTCCAGCATGGTTTTGGATTTAACCTAGCAACCCCTCAGCTTGGAGGCAAAAGCATCCAGTGAACCACAATGACTCTTTTAATCAAAAAAGGGGGGAAAAAAGAAGAAAAGAGAAGGAAAATTCAGCGCGAACTTGAGGGCAAATGACCCTCCATTATCAAAACCCATCTTAAAAAGTGCACCGGGCTAATTGAATTACTCTTGCTGGATTTCTATGTAGCCACGAAGTCTTCTTAATGTGGATTGATAGCGTAAAACTGCTCTCCATTGAGGGAAAAGCCAACGCTGGCCCCTGACATCTATCTTTCTATCCAGAAATCCCATCTAACCGGCCGTCTCCTTAGGCCACTTCCAAGAGAAAGATGCCTCTCTCCATTACCCCTGACACGCAGCAGCAGAAGGAAGTGAGGTCCGTTCACATCTAATTACTCCCACTCCTGGATTTATTACAATCATGCCAGGATTAATTGGGAAAGTAAAAATGCTTCGTTGGGTGATCAATCTCCCCCAAGTTCCTTACCTTGTCACTCACTAATAACTGGAAAAGAAAAGTGCCCCTCTCTGCTGTAGCTCACCAAATGGATTTCTCTAATACATTGCTAGGGATCTTTAAAAGGCATTTGGAAGCAATAAGGAGACAAATTGGATTAGCTGGCGAGAAAGTGCAACCGAAGCATTTCTTTAGCATTATCATAAAGCAGAGATTTCAGCTCACCAACGCTCAGGTGGGGATGAAAAGGCAGCACCCGGTCCCATGGATGCTGGTTACCCCATAGCGTCAGCATGAGGCTTTGCAGGAGCTATGGGGCAGGCTTTGACCTGGGGGCCATGAATACAGCTGTGAGGGGCTGAAGAATAATAGAATCATAAATGGTTTGGGTTGGAAAGGACCTTAAGACCACCCAGTTCCAACCCCTGCCATGGGCAGGGACACCTCACACTAGAGCAGGTTGCCCAAGGCTCTGTCCAACCCGGCCTCAAGCATCCTCAAGATGGAGCATTTACCACTTCTTTTGGCAACCTGTGCCAGCACCTCAGCACCCTCACTTCTTCCTTATATCCAACCTGAGCTTCCCCTGTTTCAGTTTGAACCCGTCACCCCTTGACCTATCACTGAAGTCCCTGATGAAGAGTCCAAGTGAAACACAAAGAGCCTTTCCTGCTTTAAAGACCAGGTTCTGTTCCACACATGTCCATACAGAAGGGATGCTGTAGTTCTTACCCAGCTGAAAGTGGATGTACCCATTCACTGCTCTCATCTTGCCCACTTCCCACCACAGCTCCCATGGATTCCCCCAGTGTGTCCTCAGGACCTGGGATGGCTATGTCAGTTTATATCTCCTAGCTAGCAAGGCCTGGTTTCCTACAGATAACCATCCCTATGCCAAGGCAACTCAAAGGGGGCTCCTGTCTTTGAGATCAGAGCTCTCTTCATATCAAACTTGGCTCAACCTTCACTGCAAGAATCACACACAATGCACAGTGCTAATAACCCAGCTCCATTCTTTCACTTGTCCAAGAGAAATATCCCGTTTTCCTTCTGCAACAAGCTCTTTAAAACAATAAGAATCCCAGTGCTCCCACTGCGCAGTCCCAGTTCCTATGGATTACATCCCCTTGCCTGTGCAAGACGCTGCTCCCAGGTGCAGGATGATAAACCTTGGTGCTGAGAGCTGCAGTAGCAGCCATCCTGCAGTCTCTGGCCAGCATCCCCAGTGCTGGAGCTGGCAGACACCACAAAGACAGTCAGCTTTAATGGGGAACATTGATGGTGCTGGGAAGCAGGGCTCGAGCTGAAAGAGAAGAGATTAAGATTCAGGGCATGCAGGGATCCAGCTTTTTCCTTTGGCCCTTCTTTTCTGAGGAGCCAAGGTTTTAGCACTTGCTTAGAAGGCCCTTGGCAACCTCTGCAAAGCTGCTGGAGATGCTGCCCAGCTCCTCTTCACTGCGCTATGACAAAGGGTCTGCGTGGTACCCAGCGATGCTACAGGGCTAGGATGCCCAGAGGGTGGCAGGGAGGGAGTGAGCCCTCACAGCTTGCGTTTGCACATTCCCCTAAACCCATTTCATAGTTAAAGGCAGGATTGATTGAGCCAGACTCTCAGGGAGATGAAGGCTTTTGTGTTGAGTTTTATCCAAAACAGTTAATGCAGCTGCTGCTGTTGTCATTAGCATGGGCAAAGGGGGGGAAAAACAGGGGGAGAGGGAAAGACATTGAAACTATCAGCACTTAAATGACTTCTTCTATCTGAAAATCAATTTCTTAGTGCCCACACGTAGGATGGCCGGGAAATATTTCATCCCCTTGGTGCCAAGCTGAGAGAAGCCAGCACTGGGGTGATGCTGCCTCACATTGCATCTCCCAAATGCTCTCCTCTGTACTCATTATTCTGTGCACACACGAGGAGCAAGGACTGAGGCTGAGTTAACCTCTTACTGCCTGCTCTTCACTGCAAAGTGAAGGGATGCTGCTGAGGCAGAGCACAGCCACTCAGAGCCAGGAATTGGCCAAATCATTGCCTGCCTCTGCCTTACTGGTGTGAAGTGATAGCATGGAGGACCCCAAAGCAGTGAGGACGAAGATGAGGATGAGGTGTGAGTCTTCATGGCCCATGCAGGTGAACAGGGCAGGCAGAGCTGCCAAGCAGCCCCCCACATCACTGCAGCAATAGGCAGCAGGAGTGTACTGCCTAACCCTGCATTGCACAAGGCCTTCAAACCGAGCAGGATCCACAACATCACTTGACATCCTTCTGCATTGAGTACTATTTGTGTCTGCAGGTGATGTGCTGAGCGTGCTGGGGCAGGCCCTGTGCTATGGGAAGCTGTGCCCAGCTCAAACACCTCCTGACTGAATTCAGGTCATGCAAGGAGAGGACAGGAGACCCAGAGCTGTGGCTGCTGTCTGCCTCCTGGCCAATGCATAAGCGGGATGTTGGTAGGGGCAGCCCAGGCTCAGAGACCTCAGGCTGCATCTTCAGTGCATCACCAAGCAACTGCCAGCTGAAGGTCATGCCATACCCAGCAAGGCAGGGAAAGAAGATGGGGGTCCTTAAAGCTCACCCAGTTCCATGGTTAGGGACACCTTCCACTAGAGCAGGTTGCTCCAAGCCCCATCCAACCCGGCCTTGAACACTGCCAGGGATAGGGCAGCCACAGCTTCTCTGTGCCAGCACCTCAGCACCCTCACATCATGAGATAAACCAGGCTGCAGGAGTGAGAGACGGGCACACACTGCCTGCAGAGATTGCTCCTCTCCCAGCCCCTATAATGACTGAGCACCCCACACACCTTGCTGGCTGGCCTTTGGCAGACCCCTGCCTTCCAGCCTGACCATAGCAACTGCTGCTCCCATAGTACTGCACTATTAAAGAGCTGAACTCCCCTTAACACCTTTCTCTTCCCAAGTGCTCCATGGAACAACTTCTGCACTCTCAAACACACTCTTATCAGTCCAGCAAGCAATGACAACACTAAGTGATTGACCCAAGAGGATGGAGAGGCACAGCATCACCCAGAAAGATGCTTCTCCTCCAACCTCCTTTGCTAACCCAACCACACAGCCCTCTGCACACCCCATAAGTGGCAGCTCCCACCATCCCCACAGCGGATGCGCAGCCACGGGGTGACTGCAGCAGAAGCCACCAGGCACCGTGCTGCCTTCCTGAGCTTGCTGCAGGGAGCAGGAGGCGAGCCAAGGAGCTGAACACAGCAGCGTTAGGGCCTGAGCCTCCGTATGTTGTATCATCTACTTAGAGCCTGTCAGGGGAACCACATTGTGACTCCCTTTGGCTGAGCCTTTCAATTAAACAAAGTGCTTCGGCGAATTGCCGCCTCATCCATTAGGCTCATCTGAGTCAGGCTCTTGCTGACTGCTCCCCATGGCACTTCATTTGGGAAATTAGATCCTTTAAAGAGAGCTTTCCAAAGGAAGGAAGAGGAAAGGATGAAGCCTGTGCAAAGGGAAAGAAATGACCCCACCATGACAAACCAAAGCAGCCCCAAGGGGATGGGGTTAACAGCTCCTGGGACATGGGTGCGATGCTCCAGTCAATGGGAAAGCCTTTCAGTCAATAAGGACACAACGCAGACATGCGCTGTGTATTCACACATACGGGGTCCTCTCTGTGGGCAATGTCATCTCCTGGGTGTGAGGTGTTGCAATAGGTCCTGGTCACTTGTGAGTGACCGCATCAGTGGGCTATGGAGGATTTGCTCCTTATCCACACTGCTCTTACGGCTCGTACAGAGAAACCAAGTCCTGTTCCTTTCCTGTAGGCACACAAGTTGTCTTTGTTAGGCAATAGCTGGAAAGCAGCTGCTGCGGAGCTGCGGGCTTGTTCAGACACATCATCCTCTCTGCAGAGCCAGGCCATTCACAGGGAGAGCCGGGATCTGAGCACTGAGCAGCTCCTCATGGCCCAGCTGTATCAATGCACCCATGTATCGCTGCCAAGCTGGAGGCACTGGGCACAGGGTGAGCATTCACAGCTGCTTGGCCCCTGTCAGGGACATGGGTGCTGGGGGCACTCCTGACCCGGCACCATGGGGAAGCCAGAGGCCTGTGTCTGGGAGATGGGATCATGCTGGGAGATGGGATCCCCAACACAAGAGTTGTTGGAGCGAATCCAGAGGAGGCCATGGGGATGCTGCGAGGGCTGGAGCAGCTCTGCTCTGGAGCCAGGCTGAGAGAGCTGGGCTGGGGCAACATGGGGGAGAGAAGGATCCTGAAGGGGAGACCTCAGAGCAGCTCCAGTGCCTACTTGTTTTAATAAGGACCTTCCACTTCATTCCCCTCCTGCTCAGGGAGCTGATTGCACCGGTGCTCTCACAAGTGCTGTCCCCAAGTCAGCCAATGCCATATTCATTCCCTTCCTTCCTTCCAAAACCTGGAAGAAACCCAAGGTTGAATTTGCAGAAGTGAGGCAGGAAAAGAATGTTCAATTAAAAACACAATATGAGCAGGGCTGACCCAGGAGAATTATTAATACAGCTAAAGTAAAAGGTTGGCTTGAGGCTTTGGCAGCAGGAGAGCTTCAATGAGATGAAATGCCATAAACCTTTACCAAGTGGGGGAACGATAACAGTGCCAAGATGCAGTACTTAGGTCTTACACTGATTGAGTTATTGACTGCCTATTGCAATGCAGCCTCAGCGGCTGGAAGAAGGGAAATCAGCTCCTAAGTTATTAACAGGGGGGAGTTCAGGAGAGGAGAAGGGAAGAGCCAGGAGGGGAGTTGCTCTCTATCACATCAGCACAACCTCCTTCTGCTCTAAAGCAGGGGGCAAACAGACACACACACACACAAATACATCCCAAACCACAGCCTATGGCCAGCACGAGTGGCCCAGAGCACTGAGGACAGGGGTTCCCAGGCACACAAAGGCAGCTTAGGCATCCTTGACCTCGTTTTGCTTTGGGGTGAGGAGATCCACACACTACCATGACCCTTGTGTCCCTAGGAGGAGGACAGCTCTGCACATAGCACCCAGCCTTGCTGCCTCCCCGCAGGCAGGAGGTGGCTCTTCAAGCTCTGATGCCCTGTGCTGGGGTGAGCCCTTCTGGGCTGCCATCCATCTGCATGAGACAGTGCAGAGCATCCCTTTGTGAGCAAGCTGGAGCTCACAGGGCCCCGGGCCGTTTGCCTTCCCTATTAACCAGCCTGTCTCCATGCCAAGAACTGACCCTGCAGCCTGCCAGGCAGCCAATGGCCATGGGTGGCCCTGAGGCTTTGAAGTGTTCCCATTCAAACCTTTGGCTGCAGCATCCAAGACTGGTTTGGGTTGGAAGGGACCTTAAAGCTCATCCCCTGCCACGGGCAGGGACACCTTCCACTGGAGCAGGGTGCTCCAAGCCCCTGTGTCCAACCTGGTCCTGAGCACTGCAGGGATGGGGCAGCCACAGCTTCTCTGGGCACCCTGTGCCAGCGCCTCAGCACCCTCACAGGGAAGAGCTTCTGCCTTAGAGCTCATCTCAGTTTCTCCTCTGGCAGTTAAAGCCATTCCCCTGTCCTGTGCCTCCATCCCTTGTCCAAAGACCCTCTCCAGGTTTCCTGCAGCCCCTTCAGGCGCTGGAGCTGCTCTAAGGTCTCCCCTTAAGGACCCTTCTCTTCTCCAGACTGACTCAGTCCATCTCTCTCAGCCTGGCTCCAGAGCATCTCCTCGGAGCACCTCTGTGGCCTCACTCCAACAGCTCCACATCCTTCTTACGCTGGGGATGCAGCCCCTGTCCTGGTCTGCAGGCACCCTGCAAGCCCAAAGGTGTTTCCCAAACAAGCCAGGCAGGAGGTATGGTCCCAGCAAAACCATCCGTGCAGTGTCTTACCAATTGCACAGGGGAGAAAAGCTGCGAAGGAGCTGGACTTAGGCAGAAAAGCACAGCCAGGCACATACTGGAGGAGAACCCAACCCCAAGTCCTCTGCTCACTCTCCCAACTAAACGCATATCCCTCTTCCCGGCTATTCCCGGGCTGCAGCAGCAAACGCTAGAGGAAAGTGGCCTCTCGTGGATGGAAACTGCGGTGCAGGGCGGACCGGGAGCGATGCGCATCCCCAATCTCTGCCCCCCACTCCGGTCCCTGCGCTGCCTCCTGCCCTGGGATGGGACAGACCTACCCCGGGGGACAGGATGGGGAGCAGCAGGACAGGAGAAGGGAAGAGCCAGGCTCGGGCTGAGGAGGGCTCCCGAGGGCAGGAGGTCGGTGTGAACCCCTCACCGCTGATGATGCTGACGGAGGGGAGCAGATGGGTCCCGCTCCTCCGGGACGGGGGTACCGCTGCCGGAGGGAGTGCCGCCCCTCACCGCAGCCTCTGGCCGCTGCTGCTCCCCCCGTAGCCGCCAGCACCGGGAAGGGGCCGGCAGAGGGCACGAGCGGCCCGTTGGAGCGCCCGGGGCGGGACGGACTGAGAGGAGACGGGAGGAGCCATGGAAGGACCATGGAGGGACCGAGTGTGATGCGGAGAAGCTGTGGCTGCCCCATCCCTGGCAGTGCCCAAGGCCAGGTTGGACACAGGGGCTTGGAGCACACTGCTCCAGTGGAAGGTGTCCCTGCCCGTGGCAGGGGCTGGAACGGGAGGAGCTTTAAAGTCCTTTCCAACACAAAGCAGTCTGATCTGTGCTGCGTGTGGCTCTTCACTGGACATGCTATGAACTACTGGGAGCATCCTGGGGGTCTGCCTGTTGTACACTGCTCGTATTTACACTTCTCCCTCAATCTGAACGAAACCAGCTCTAAACTTCATCCTCTTTTGCATACATGAAACTCCAGCGTTATCAAACCATCCATATTAAAAGGACAATCGGCAGGGGACAAACCGGTGGTGTCAATGAGCCTCACCCCTATTGGAGCAGCTCTGGGTGAGCATCGCTCCCGTTGTACCCCCTCACTTGCTGCACTGTGAAGGGAGAAGGTTTACTTTATCCAGGCTGGAGAAGGAGAGCACAGCCAAGCTCCGTGTTCCGAATCTGTCCTGAACAGCAGGGCAATCCTCTGGGAAGAAGGTTCCTGCTGGTGCAGTCACAGGCATCTTCAGCAAGGGTGATCCAGGCTGCAGCAGCAGCAGTGGGGATACAGGGTACACTCCAGCACCCTGAGTGCCAGAGGGTGGTCAAAGCAGGTCCTGCCCATTCAGTGTGAGCCAACAGCTCACAGGACATCACCACAGTAAGTGCCTGCTCCTTGCCAGGGTGCACGGTGCCTAAAGCAAACACATCGGGTTGCAAACCACAACTATCTGGCACGCAGTAGCACTTCGCTGCGGGCTCCAGACCATGGTGACATTCCAGCCTGAAAGCCCCTGTGTTTGCATCTCTAAGCAAGCACCACAACTCCTTATCCTGGCACAGCCTATTGCCAACTAGGGCAAGGGACTGGGATCCCATAAGGGGGGTGATGTGATGGAGAGAGCCGGGTGCTACTACATTGCCACGCTGGCCCAAAATCAGACCTCAGTACCCAACCCACATCCCACACCCTGCACAATGCGGGCTGGCCTTGCTATTATCGTGGGAGGCAGAAAGGATTCATGGCAAACATTATTCCCCTGGCTGAGATTCATCAAATCAGCAGCTCGCCCATGGGCATAGAGTCATCAAAGCATCCTTCAGAGCTAACCGGCACCGACAGCGGCCCAGCGGGAGCAGAGGGGCCGTAACACTTATTAATCATATCCCTCCCCATTGAACCCGGCCCATCCATCAGTTGCCTTGGTCTCGTACTTGGAATTCCCTTGGCAGTCGATCCCATGGCTCTCCCGGCAGGGGACCAGACGGAGGGACACGCTGTTGCTGGGACAACGCTCCTGGCTGTTTCCTGTTTCCCCAGATGTCAGCCATGTGTTTCCATCACAACTGGGATTGTCCCCAAAGCAGATGGAGCCACGGGGTGCTTTCACGGGCACTGTGCAGCCCCATCACGCACAGATGTTGTCCTGCATCCCCTTATCCTGCCTGTATCCCGGTGGCTGCTCTCACTGGGTTGCACGGAAGCACAGGAAGAATGAGCTCTCAAACTGCAGTGATTTCCCACAGCAGCTCATGGACTGACTCCCCTGTGGATCTCCAGCTGAGGGTGCCACAGAGCACGGGGATGGGGACACTAAACTGCCTCCAACATCCTTCTTCACAAGTGCATTTGGAGTCTGGATATCCACCTTATAAAGCCTCTTTCCTTTCTTAGCTGCATGCCTCAAAGCTTCATCCCACCTGCATCACATAGGCTAAGATAAGGCTGAAGGCACGTGGAAGTGTGAGGTCTGATTCAATCATTCTCTATTTATTCTCTTTCCCTTTTATTTCCTGGACCTTTGGCTTTAGAACCATTCCCTCCACGTGTTTGAGACACACACAGAGCACATCGCATGGGGAAACTGCACATGCTTCCCATATGGGTGGCTCCAGGGATCCCCAGGAGGGCAGCATAGAAACAGCATGAGAGTGCTGCCAGTGCTACTGTTTGACCTATTGAGGAGGGCTGTGGCCTCTTGCTCTCCACATCCCTGTGCTCGGCATTGGAGGCTGCAGGGAATTCACACAAGGGAACTGCCCATTTTCCACCTTCCTTTGCACGTTGTCCTTTGGGATGCCAAGGCTCCATTCAGCAGATGCCTGAAAGGCTTTAGAGATGTCCTTGCTGCAATGTGTAACCAGTTTGCAAGCTTTTCTTTCCTTATAGACAAAGGATTTGGCCCACTGAGGGGATCTCGCCATCCACCTCCATTGAAATCCCTAGGCAGAAATCTGTGCGTGTGAATATTGTCCTTTCTTTCTGCCTGAAGCCACACTGCAGGGTCCCAAGCTCAGAACGCAGGACATGGTCCTCCTGCTTCCACAGGTTGTGCTTTAATGTAGCTCATATTGGGATTATCCCATGAAAAGGGGTCCCAGAATCCATGATGCCAAACCCCATCCTATCACACAGACTGCCTGGTGCCAAGCTGTGCCTACTGCAGACCACAACCTGGAAGAGCCTGGCTTCAGGTGATGCTTAACGTCTGCTGGTAGGTACAAAGGAAGCTCCTCTGTAGGCCTGAGCAGTGTAAGAGGTGTAAGACTGAGGAGCAGGATTTAGCACCCAGCCACAGCGGGGATGGGGGTGATGAAGGGTTTAAGTCCTGGGTGGAAAGAGATGCTGAACTCATCGGGCTCTTCCTGCTTGGGACAACCCTCACCTCTTCCCATAGCCCAGATCCCATTCCCTTGATGTTCAAATAGGCTGCTCCCAGGTTAACTGGCCTTTATTGTGCCTGTGGACCAGAGAGCGGTAGAGGCCATGGAAGCAGAGCCGCCACTGCCCATCTCTCGGGATTAGGGATGGGAATGGGGGCTAACTCCCCCCTGCACAATGCTACACGGCAACCCAGGCAGTGCCGCTGCTGACCCATGGGCCACAGGAACATGTTAACAAGTTCCAGGTCAGTGGAGGGAAGGAATGGCAATTCCTTCTGCTCCAGAGGATAACAGGATATGGTTTTCACAGCCCTCAGAAGGCAGATCCAAGGCACAGTAGCGTTATCCTCACCTTCCTCCATCACCCTCAGCAGAGCCAGAACCCTCCACGAGCACAAGCCCTGGCACCAACTGGTGCTGAGGAAGGACTCATGTTTCCTGTGCACCGGTGGTCAGAGATGCTCCTATTTACATGGGCATATAGGGATAGGACAAAGGGGAATGGTTTTAACCTGAAGGAGTGGAGATAGAGATGGGATATGAGGCAGAAGCTCTTCCCTGTGAGGATGCTGAGGCGCTGGCACAGGGTGCCCAGAGAAGCTTTGGCTGCCCCATCCCTGGCAATGCTCAAGGCCAGGTTGGACATAGGGCTTGGAGCAACCTACCTGGAAAACAGGGGGATGCTTCATAGCTCCATTGAGTCCTGTGGCAGAAAGAGGAGCTGGAAGAAGCCCAAGCAGCAGCTTCCCCTCCACCCCATGCACCACATTCCCACACTCCTTTCCCTCTCCCTTTTTTCCCCTTTAATGAGATTAAGTGAGAATAAATTATGCAGAGGG